>JBAMAX010000032.1:0-66663 GCA_037043745.1 Chymomyza amoena
CTATAATATAAGATTACCTGTAAGCCTATCATAAGTTAAACATCTCATTAACATTAATACTAAGCCAATAAGTACTCATAATGTAACTTAACATAGAAATACTCTTTTTTTTTTTTTTTTTTTTTTTTTTTTTTTTTAACATAAGCTCCACAAAATGTATATAACATAAAGCTTATAAAAGCTTAATGCAAGCCCGCATTAAGCTCTCTTTTAACTTGCACTCAAAATCATACGGCCACTGCATTTTTTTTTTTTTTTTTTTTTTTAAACTAAAACTAAAAACTTTAAATATTGGAAATCTATCTATTTGTGCTTGAACATACTCTCTTGGCGAAAGCAGGGAACATTTTGGCGACCGCGACAGGACACAAAGATAAGTTTTATTCCAATATTTAAATATCCAAAGCATATTTTTCATGCATTGGTATTTAGTTTAAAGATCTTCGTAAAGAAAGAGCTGCAGTGGACAACATACAAAAGATTTTTTTTCGACACGCCGTTGGAAATTCTTCAAACACAACACAAGGCCACGGCGCGCCGCTGGAAATTTCACACACACAAAATCAAAGGTCAAACAATTTGGCGGACAACTATACATACATACATACACCAAGCAAACATAACCTCACAAACTACGTGGGACATACACCACACAACTTACAACACACCTTTAAAATATACATCTACAAAAACATCATCATCAACATCTACATCAACTACCCAACTATCATCGAAACAACATTAAACTCCACATACTAAACTGCAAAGGTTAAAATTCTGAGTGAGTAAAACAACAAAAACACAAACTGCAACCAAAAGTGCATAAATTCAAACATACATACACACACATTCATACATATTAAAAAGCTAAAAACGCATGCGCATATGTTCAAGCTTAAAGCTTACATATTCAAATTCAAAGCTCACACTTAAAATAAAGAAAAGCTTCTACATTGTAGGGTCATTCACGAGATTTAAAATTGGCTGAAATAAATGTAAAAAATTTGTTTGCAATCAAATTTTTTACATTTGTTTTTCGGCATTTTTGCTGCACATTTAAAAATTTTTATTGCACACATACAATTTAAAAAAAAAAAAAAAAAAAAAAAATAATAATTTCTTTTTTTTCAAATTTTTTTAAATAAAATAAAACTACAAATTTATACATATACACATATATATATATACACTTTTTTTTTCACATACATCAATATTTTTGCATGAACAAATTTACAGCAATCACATACAAATACAACACATCATAATCGCTCATCTAACACATACACAACTCTAATACGGCAAATCACAGTTCGAAACTGTAAAAATAAAATCATCTGATCCGTTACTACATTTAATCACGGCTACTTACAGTAAAAAATATTACGGTTTACCTATTTACGGTTTTACGCGCCATCTTGTCGTTTAACTGCTGATATTCTTGTTGTCGCGTTGCCTCTTCCCAATTCGTAGTGCGTTAGTACAGTGGTACAAAACTGATTTTTGTGAGATACAAATACACAGTGACATACACTGACTTTAAATAGCGTTGACTTTTCTTCAATTACCACAATGAGTAACCCTAAACCAATTATGGAAAATTTAAGTAAACTCAAAACTATACGTTCAACAATTGAAAAGCACTTGATCAATCTGAAAGCAAGAGTTAATAATTCTGATAATACTGCCAACCTACCGGTGCTCGAATGTAATCTAGAATTACTGGAGTCACACTTCAAAATAATTTCAAAAACTCAATCGCAAATTGAAGAACTAGATCCAAGCGACAATTGCCGATCTAAAATAGAAGAGCTATTTATCGAAATTAAATCAATTCTTATTACATTCATCAACCAAAAAAATCATGCCAATGTACCAGAAGCTAGTTTTATGAACTCGACTAGTGCCTCAATCAATTTTTTTTTTTTTTTTTTTTTTAGCTTTGATGGAGTACGTACGCAGATTATAAACGTTTTAGCGAATTCATACTTTTTTTTTTTTTACAGTGACCATTCTCTTTCAACAATTGACACATTCAACTATTTGCTGAACTGTCTTTTTTTTTTTGCATTAGAAGTTATTCAATCTTCGATCACTGAAAACTATTCAAAGGCACTCTCGCGGTTACGTTTCGATACGACAATGACGTTTTAATTTTTCTGGATTACATTTCAAATTTATTTAACCAACCAATAATGCATAAGCCAGATGCAATTCAATTGCAAAAACTACTCGCTTCCGTGTCAGCAATCCGCGGATCTCTTCTATCGCTGTGGAACGGTAGAAGATGTTGTGAGCGCAATTATGATGCACATTCTGCTGTCAAAAGTAGATGCAGATACGAAACTTGATTATGATCAAAGGCAAACATATGAAAAACTTCCTTGCTGGGACGACTTCTGCAAGATAATTATACATCGATGTCAGTTTTTAGAAAGCCGTTCAAAAAACGCAGCACTATCAGACTCCAATATTTCCAAACCCAAACCAAGGCCTAATCTCACTGCCAGGTCATTCGTTGCTACCAAAATAAAGTGTCCGTATTGTAATCCTGACAGACCTAGCATATGGTCATGCCAAGCTTTCTTATCGCTTAATGTCAACCAGAGAAATGATTGGGTCAAAAACATTGGACTCTGCTTCAACTGTTTACGCAGCAGTCACAGTGTCACCCAATGTCAATCTCAATCGCGCTGCAAAGTCTGCCATGCCGATCACATCATTCACTACTTCATAATTACCCTCACGCAACTCGGCCGCCTTCTCACACCAGCCATCACTTCATTCCTAACACTTCATACACACCAGCTCCACAATCACAGCAAAATTTATCACTCGTTGTTTGCGCCTGCAAAAGAGAGGTGTTTTACCGGCAGCTATCATACTCATTCAAAGCAAGTGCGGCGAATATTATCCAATTCGCGCTTTATTGGTTCGTGCTCTGAGGTGAACCTTATCACCGAAGAAACGAGTCAAACGTTTAAAACTAGATAAATGCTGCAGCAAAAAGGTCTCAAACGCTGTCAGTGGCATATCAAACATTAAGCAACAGCCAATTCGGTTCTAAATGTTGCAGCTACTGTGCACAAATCGAGAATCTCGCCATTCAAATGGTCTTCTACTTTCTCTGTAATAAAACGGATGTTGTACAAATCAACCCTCCAGAAAGTTACAGCACATCGCAATGGAAGTTTCCGAAAAGGCATAGTGCTGGCCGATCCTCATTTTAATGAATCAAGTCCGAATCGATGTTCTCACAAACTCTGCTGGCTTTTTTGACGCAATTCAAGATGGAAAGCTGTCACTAGGTGTAGGTTTCCCAAACTTACCTTAATACTGCATTCGGTTGGATAGTTGGTGGGAAATTCCAGTCACAGTGCTGGCCTCGTCTAACTACCAATGTCACATATTACAAGAACCTTCGCCACTTGATTGCATCGTCAAATCGACCTTCTGGGAAATGAGAAGAATATAAGACATCGCCTCCAAAATTCACGAAAGAAGAGGCAAGAATGTAGAAACTCATTTTAAAACTCATGTAAAACCTTGCAAGGATGGACGCATACAGGTGCGCCTTCCATTCAAACAAACAAGTGAGCATTTAGGACAGTCCTACGACTCATCGTACAATCGTGTTCGCCATGCTACGAGCGTAAACTAGAAAGAAACACTGTAAATTAAGAGAACGCACACATACAGTTTATGCAGGAATACATCGATCTAGGACATATGTCACCCTTAACGGTGCTGAATAGACTAACAGCCGCATTTTTTCATACCACATCACTGTGTGATTAAACCCGAAAGTGCCACTACGAAACTTCGCGTTGTATTTGACGATCTACTTACCGAGGCGGACCAATGAAGCGAGTTCCTTGATCGAAAGTCACAGATCCATTCATATACTGAAGAATTGACTGGTCTCGCTATGACGAGAATTCAACGGCGGCGCAGTCGAATTAGCTAACTCTGCAGAAAATGAAGTTCCTGATCCAGACAGCTCGAGGACGTCGACTGCGCAAAACACACTAGGATTCTATCGTGGCTCCCAAAAACTCGATTTGCTTTGCCTTTACACACAAATTTGAAGCAAACCCAGTTATAACGAAGAGGACAGTACTATCTACAACTGCCAGGGTATTCGATGTTCTTGGATTACTCAGTCCAATCATAATCAAACTAAAAATGTTCATGCAAGATTTAACATTAAAGAAACTTCAGTGGGATGAGCCACTAACCGAACATCTAGTAAACACATGGAGCATATTGAAATCAGAAATTGAAAGCACCTCCACCATACGAATTCCACGTTTCGTCAACACATCATCACAGCACGATAGCGAAGTTCACGGTTTCGCAGACGCATCAGAACGCGCTTACGGATGCTGCATCTACTTACGTACACACATAGGTGAAAAGATACACGTTAATCTTCTCATCGCTAAATCTAAAGTAGCACCTATTAAGGTTCAGTCGCTTCCAAAACTAGAACTTTGTGCAGCAGTACTTCTTAACAAAACCTTCCGAAAATTCCAAGAAAAACTCTCCGCTTACGCACATCGTACAGTATTTTGGACTGATTCAAAGACAGTTCTTCAATGGTTAGGCATGCACGCCTCGCAACTTAATTGCTTCGTGGCGAATCGAGTTGCAGAACTACAAGAGCATTCAAACGATGTTGAATGGCGACATGTGCCATCAGCAAAAAACCCCGCCGATCTTATTACTAGAGGATGTAACACTAACGATCTTCTTACAAACGTGTGGTTCTCAGGTCCTAAATTTCTTCAAAGCCCGCCAGAAGATTGGCCACGTCTACAAGAGTCACTACCAGCACCAATCGAAACTCGAAAAAAGGCAGTACTAGTGTGTACTGAATCAACAAAGGACGCCGTATCATTAATAGAAAAAATCATACAAAACTCATCCTCATTCCATCGAATCGTTAGAATAGTCTCATATATCTATCGAGTTTTTAATAAAGTTCCTATCAACCGTTCTATTAAAGTCAGTAGTATCACACACATCCCAGCCAAAGAATTACACGCAACGTTTTGGCGAATAGTCGCAACCATACAACAGACAGCATTCGCAAAGGATATTAGTTCATTAGCAAGAAACAAAAAACTCAAGCCGAGCATGCAATGCCTCGCACCATTCTTACATGAAATGACCTTAGATAATGCAGTAGTGAGTATTGTGAGAGTAGGCGGAAGACTAGCAAAGGCTGATATTCCATTCGACTCGGAAGTTTCAAGCCATTATGCCAAAGGATCATCGCTTCACTCGTCTCTACATCGAACATTTGCACAAGCAGAATTTACACGCCGGGCCCAAGGTTCTAATATCACTTCTCAGAGAAAAACTTTGGGTAGTCAACGCTAGAGAACTCGTCAGAAAAGTCGTGCGCTCCTGCACACATTGCTTCCATTACAAGCCTCGCTTAATGCAGCAAATAATGGGAAACCTCCCAGAAGATCGTCTCCGTGGTGAACGTCCATTCCTTGTTACAGGAGTCGACTTTTGTGGACCCTTTCAAACGACCTATAGGCTCAGAGGAAAAGGTCCCTACAAAACATACGCTGCCATTTTCGTGTGCTTCGCATCAAAAGCCATCCACATAGAACTTGTATTCGAACTTACAACTAACGCATTTCTTTTATGTCTTCGAAGGTTCATTGCACGCAGAGGGCTGCCTCAACGCCTCTACTGCGACAACGCAACAAACTTCGTCGGCGCAGCTGCGAAACTAGCCGAATTCCAGCAACAGGCATTCAATCAAGCTGCTGTTAACGCCATTTATACATTCAGCTCACAAAAGGGGTTTGAATTCAATTTCATACCACCGCGAGCGCCACACTTCGGAGGTCTCTGGGAAGCGGCCGTAAAATCAGCCAAGACACTCGCAATTAAAAACATTTCAGAAGCCAATTTGACGTTTGAGGAGTTGCAAACACTCTTCATCGACATTGAAGCTATCCTCAACTCTCGACCGATTGCTCCAATGTCCGACGACCCAAATGATGATTGTGCACTTACTCCAGCGCACTTACTGATAGGGTCGTCGCTGACTTCAGCACCTGAGCAACTTATCGCAGACCAAGACGGCAATCCTAACCTTCGATACCTATCCCGTTGGCAGACGGTATCGTATCTCAAACAACAATTCTGGAGAATGTGGCATCGAGACTACATACACACACTCCAACGAAGGCAAAAATGGACTTGTGATCAGCCCAACATAAAGGATGATCAACTCGTCATCATCCATGAAGACAACGCGCCACCACAGCAGTGGCATTTAGCTCGCGTTGTACGAACTATTTCCGGAGACGACGGAAAGGTTAGAGTCGTCGATTTAAAAACCAGCAAGGGCACATTTCGGCGCCCAATCCACAAAATAGCACCTCTTCCTCTTAATTAACTTGAAAGTTGGTACTTTCAACGGGGAGAATGTTGGTAGACCTAACAACTAATCATCCTATAATATAAGATTACCACTGTAAACCTATCATAAGTTAAACATCTCATTAACATTAATACTAAGCCAATAAGTACTCATAATGTAACTTAACATAGAAATACTCTTAAAATTATAACATAACATAACATAACATTTCAACATAAGCTCCACAAAATGTATATAACATAAAGCTTATAAAAGCTTAATGCAAGCCACGCGTTAACTCTCTTTAACTTGCACTCAAAATCATACGGCCACTTGCAAGCAAATACATTGAATTTTAAACTAAAACTAAAAACTTTAAATATTGAAATCTATCTATTTGTGCCCGAACATACTCTCTTGGCGAAAGCAGGGAACAATATCTTTTTTTAAGGTATTTAAGCACTGTGTCAAATTTTATTGAAATCGGTGGATTATATCATATAGCTCCCATAGGAACGATCGGTCAAAAAAAATTTTTGCTTAAAAATTCTTCTGTTTTTGGTTTTTTGTGAAGAAATCGGACTTTATTACAAGCTAGTGGTACAGGGTATCCTAAAGTCGTCTGCGCACGACTTTACGTCACGCCATTTTTATATAACATTTTGTTAAAACACCTTACTTTTTTACATTTAATCTTAAATTAATACTGATTCCGAGTAAGAAAAGTCATGGTTTATTAAAATCGGTCGATAAATGCTTAAGTTACGACGCTTATTGTAAACAAGAAAATTAAACTTTCATCGACAAAAAAAAAAGGTTTTAGGTGGATAATTCGTTTGTTTATGAAGATATCGTAACCAAATTTGGTATAATGCCTAAGAACTATAAAAAACTTACAAGTGCCAAATTTGGTCGCAATATTTTAAAAAACAAACGAAATACAACAAATTTTGTTAAAAAATCGATTTTTTGAAGACAATTACTATGGGAGCTATATGATATAGCCAACCGATTTCGTTCAAATTTGGCGTTTTGAAATTTTTTAGAGCAATGTGCCAAATTTCAACGAAATCGGTTGACTATATCATATAGCTCCATAGTAATTGTCTTCCAAAAAATCGATTTTTTAACAAAATTTCCTGTATTTCGTTTGTTTTTTAAAATATTGCGACCAAATTTGGCACTTGTAAGGTTTTTATAGTTCTTAAGCATTATACCAAATTTGGTTACGATATCTTCATAAACAAACGAATTATCCATCTAAAACCTTTTTTTTTGTCGATGAAAGTTTAATTTTCTTGTTTACAATAAGCGTCGTAACTTAAGCATTAATCGACCGATTTTAATAAACCAAAACTTTTCTTACTCGGAATTAATATTTCTTTAAGATTAAATAAAAAAAAGTAAAGGTGTTTTAACAAAATGTTATATAAAAATGACTTCAAAGTGTGAAAAACGAAAAAAAAATTGTAAATCTTAGATATCTTTTAGAAAAATCGCGTAGTTGCTTTGTATGAAGTACAAACAAATGTATATCATCTTAAAGCTTGAATCTTCTTCTTTCCAAAACCGTAAAGCAATCGAAAATCGGTTGAAAAATGGCGACGTTGTGATAGTGGGAGTGATCGCAGTACCCGAAAAACGGTTTTTAAGCGATAACTTCGGATTTTGGGGGTGTTAGACAATTTTGAAAAACACTATCGTGATCTACTCGTCAAGACCTACAACGTACACTAGGTCACTTGAAAAGTTCTTTGATTTTTTTCAATTCTGTAGGACAGTGTAATTTACTATATTTTTTAAGCAAAAAACTTTCCGAATGACTCTCGAGTCCGGGCCCCTTCGATAGCTCCGGTCCCGGGAGAAAAAGTTAGCAAACCTCGCAAAACATTTTTTTTAATTTTTTGAATTTGGGCAACTCTGATTACAATTTTCTGTTTGTGAATGTTTATTGCGTCCCTATATCCTGTACGATAATAGTGTACAACATTTTATTTATCTTTTTAAGATTATTATTATTATTATTTTTAGAAACAACTTACAACTTCAAAAATGTGTTGTTTTCCTCCTACCTGTACGGAAGCCGAAAAAGCCTTGCAAAAACCATATTTTCTTAACCAATTGAGATATTTTGATGAATTGAGAATTAAATTTTACAAAACAGTTTTATTTTAAAAAATTAAAATTTTTTTATAGTTGAAAATATATTCAGCTTTGAGCAGCTGTAAACTATTCATCCGAATTGCGTAAAATGTGTATTTTCTTGATCCTTGGGAAATTTTAAGCCCTTTATTCATTTTATAAATTGATTTCATCAACATTTTTTAATTCCCTGATTTGAGCATACCCTAACGTATGTAATGTCATTAGGCAGTTTGTAGGGTAAATCTTAGTTGGGGAAATTTGAAATTAATATAGAAGGCCGTAAAGGGGCTTTTTTTTTGTATGTTGAGGTTGCTTTATTATAATTTACAGTATAAAACCGAATTTCAGCCAACTTATTAGAAGCTTCAAAGTAACATTTTTGGTTGTTGGAAAATGTCTTCTATAATATGTCACCTTAGGGCATATTTAATCAACTTTATGTCTATTTTGACTGACAAGCAAGTCATTACCTGTTTTTGTTAATTTCTCTTTGTGACCTACATAAATGCACGCTTATTTACCATATATAGTGAGTATTTATATATAGTATATCTTATATATAATATGTATGTTTTTGTGTATCTTGAAAAGCGCTTTTAATCCAGCGACATTGAAATAAAACTCTTAAATATTAAATAAAAAAAAACGTGGAGACTTGATTCTGAGAGATGATTATTATATGTGAAAAAGAGCATAAAGATATTTAATATTCCTTTTTGTCCAATTCATCATCATCATTCATTATCATCATTCATCATCATTATCATCATTTATCATCATCATGGCGCTCCACCTTTAGTTCAGCTTTAACCTTTCGAACAATATTTCTATCCTTTGCAGCTTCCTTTCCGTTTAGCACGTTTAATTTTTTCAAATCATCTTTCACTCCATTTATCCAACGTGCTCGGGGTCGCCCAACTACTCTTCTTCCATCTGGTTTATTGAAGTAACTTTTTTTTTAAATTAGGTTTGCGCGTTCCGGTAACATGTCCGGCCCACCTAAGTCGCCATTTCCGTTTTAGGCTTACACAAAGTTCCAGTAGAATAGATTTCAAGGGCTGTCGCGAAAACCATCCTACCCCCACCCTCGTTAAGCCACTGTTAGGTTGTTATAAATAGCATCTCAGGGCAGCTATAAGTTCACCCACGTGGTAACCGTACGTTATTAACTCAAACTATCCATCATTATTTAATAATGTGACCCAATTTGGTTTTATATCCATAAGGTCAAATCGATTTTGTACGGAGGAATGACTAACTTGGATCGTGTCAACCCACTGTAACTAAGCAATTAGGTATCTAGGTATAGTTGGCATTTGTTAAAGGCCAGAAGTTTAGTATTTAAATTAAAAAAATTGATTGACAAGTAGAATTAAATATACAAAAAGAGCTAAAAGGCAATAAACTTTAACATTTAACATGAGGTTGACCTTTGGCGAATCGTAATGAGTTTTTCCGAGAAGAAAATAAATTTTATTCTCAATGGGATATTGTATCTTATTTCAATTATGTGTATTGTATAAATATATTATTTTCGGAAAGGGCAATCATGAATGCCAAAAAAAATTTGGGATGGTCACACTGGAAGCGAACAAATAAATTGCTCTGCGGCTTAAAAACTTTTAGTTCTGTTCCATATAGTCAAGGGTATTTAAAATTTTACCATTTTTGAAAATATTAGAAGAAGGGTGGAGACACTAGATTAAAATTAAAAACAAAGACTTCGGTAAATTTATAGCCAAGTTTGGAGCCGCCTCGTCTGATTTTAGACTAAAGCTTTCTTAAAATCCTAAAGAAAAAATAATTAGGATGTTCACTATGTCAGACAAAAATACATAAAAATGGGCATTTGGGTCCGATCCAGACCTTTGATTACGAAAAGTAGGATTTTTTTTTTCCACGAAAAAGGGTTCCTCACAGAGAGGTGGGGCACTGCGACCAAAAGGTCTTTTGTACCATACCCTTAAGTTAAAGCTAAAGACTTTCCGCTTCCGCATGAATAGCAGTAGTTCTTTTTTTGGTATTGACCTGAGATGGATGGTAGTCCCTTTCCCATGTGACAGGCTATGTCCAATACCAGCGCTGGGCATTCACAGAGAATATGTCTGGTAGTTTCATCGTCTTATAGACAGAGTCTGCACTCTGAAGAGTCCGATAGGCCAATTTTCTGTAGATGGTATCTAACAGTGTGGTGGCCAGATAGGTAAGACTTTTTGTCTCGATCGCATCCAGAGGTTTGACAAGCACTTTTGATTGACGAAGCCCCGAAAGGTAGAACCAGTATCTCCCACGTTCTTCTGCTGCCCATTTATTTATCATGGTTTTGATTGTGAACCAACCAATTCTATAAAACGGCGCAGTAGATGTAGTCAGGGTGGAGGCACCCTGTAGTGCTAGATCGTAAGCGATCGTGTTACCATCCACTCCAGAGTGTCCATGTACCCAACATAACACGATTTTGTTCAGGGAGGACAGTGTTTGGAGGTAGTTATGGCATTCTTTAACTATTCTGGAGGAGATGCTCCAGGATGACAATGCCCTACTATCAGCTTGGCTATCTGCAAAAATTCATGTTTGCCCCCCTAGTTCCCTTGAGAAGGATACTAAGGACGCAGATCTCTATGGCATGAATCTCCGCTTGAAAGACGCTGGGTCAGATGCCCATTGCGGTAGAGATTCTGGTGTTGGTTCCAACGATTCCAACACCTACACCCTGCTCAGTTTTGGACCCATCCGTAAACCTTTGTTGCCATCGGGGTTTCCACAGGGGCTGGCATTAGCCCAAGTCTCCTGACTTGGGTGAAGAGTACGAAAAGCAGGATATTTCTGCCCAAAATTGTATTATATATGTTTTTTTTTTTTTTTTTTAATTTGTTGTGCTCCCTCGCCCAAGAGAGTGGGCACTTCTGCGAGCTGAAGATCTATTGTATCTTAACATATCACAATTTTGTAAAAAAAAATTATATGTCACTTCTGGTCGGAGCATATCGCGGAATTTCCGTTTCTTGAGTAATAGATATTTTTCCGGACGGGTTCCTAGCACAACGCAACACACTTTAAGGTCTATGGGCCGTGATGGTTTTATAGCAGTGTGGGCCTTCTCCACCTTGTTTGTTCCGCGGGAGGACATTTATTTCTCTCCTAGCACTTATGTCTGGAAGGCTTGCCCCTATCTACCACCTTAGGGACGTGCCCTCTAGGTCTTACAAGGTTCCCCGAGCTGCATATTTACCAGTATTTAAACATATTCTAATTGCTATTAATGATTCATTCATTTATTGTGACAACCCGTTCTCGGGTTACGGCCGACCTCAACAGCTCTCGCCAGGCGCCTCCTCCAATTAGAAATACCAAGGTAGGATAGGTTCTCCTCCACTTCATCTTTCCATCGGAATCGTGGTCGTCCCCTTCGTCTTCTTTCGTCGGCTTTCGCTTCGAATACCTTTTTCGCTGGAGCATCGTTATCCATACGTACGACATGCCCTAGCCAGCGCAGACATTGTCATCGTAGAGCTCATACAGTTCGTCGTCAACATAAGGGGGAATTTTAGCCGAGGCTTTGGTTGTGGTTTTCATTGGATTGTTGTTTAACGAGGCGGGTGCCAAACCCAGCGCTCAACCGTTTAACGTCCGGGTGACTTGCTGCCACATTAGCTCACTATTTAGCGGATGCTAAGATAGCTACCCAGGAGGCGCCTCGAGGAAGCTGTGTGCCAACTTTCAATCATTTGTGACAAAGATCGCTCTGGCAGTCGACAGGTTGACAGCAATCAGAAGCTTTGTTCTGTACAAATGAAAGCCAGGCCCATCCTCGTATTATTTATAACTGTTTGAAAACAACAATCAAGAGAATCTAAAATCTGATTTTTTTTATTTGCATTTGTAATTTTTATTTTCCATTTTAATAAAATTTTTATTTGTTGTCAAGTAAACAAATCCAGCCAAAACAGCTTATTGTTGTTTTGGCTCTTTTGCCTTTGTGCCTGCTTGTAAAGGTTGTTCATGTCGTTAGCCGTGCATATTTGCCTTTAATGAAGCGGCCAGGTGAACACCAACACCAATTTTTTTATAGCGAAATTGAAAACATATATTTGAAGTTTTTTCTTTCAATAATAATAATAAATAAAAATACAAAATACAGACAAAATAAGAACTTGTCTATAAAACCCAGCCTGTGACAAATTTACAGCATTTTAGATCTCGAGAACTGCTGGGACAAGGCTTAGGCGGTTTCTTTTTTTGTTCTGGTTTTGGTATAAAGGTTGTGGGTTGTCAAACTCGTATAAGAACGAAATCTTTTATTTAGATTAGATTATTTACAATTAAGTCATAAAAACAGCTGCTAATTAAAATTTATTTGTTTTATCCACAGTGAATGTTGCAGTCTACTCCTTGACCAATTCCATGCTAAGCTAAACTCCTCGGGCATGTGTTGCTGAAGGAGCAAAAATCACACCAACCATCAACATATAACAACTTGTATTGGAGGCACACACACATACTCAACCACATTGCTAGCACATCCAAGTGAGACTAGGCAGGGCAAAAGCTCATTCAGTGACGTCAGACAGCAATGACACTGACCACCACGGCTACGCCACCGGAGAGCACAAAGAAAATGGAAGTAAAGTGCGCAACAGCTGAAGAGAATTTGCCCACATCTGAAATGGATTTGCTAGCCAAGTTGGAGGCTGCTAATAAGCTGATTGAAAGCGATGCCAAAAGTCTCAATTCCCTACACTCAACGCATAGTCGCAAGAACTCGGACACCAGTCAAATAAGCCTAACGTCGAGTAAGTCTAAGTTTGAAAACGTTGCTAAATTTGTCAGATATGTTGAATAAATTGGAAACATTTTTTTCAGGTGGCAATTCTGTTGCGGAGGAGGATATTTGGACGACATGGGCCACCATACTTAATGACTGGGAAGGTGCACAAAAGCGCAAGAATCCCTGCGTACCTGAGCTAGTGCGTCGCGGTATACCGCATCATTTTCGTGCAATTGTTTGGCAACAGCTGAGCGGTGCCAAGGATGCAGATAAGAAACAGTATGCGGAATATATTAAAGCCACATCTGCCTGCGAGAAGGTCATAAGACGTGACATAGCGCGCACCTATCCAGAGGTGGATTTTTTTAAGGAAAAGGATGGCCCAGGGCAGGAGGCGCTGTTTAATGTAATCAAGGCATATTCGCTGCATGATCGCGAGGTGGGTTATTGCCAGGGCTCTGGCTTTATTGTGGGTCTGTTGCTCATGCAAATGCCCGAAGAGGAAGCCTTTGCTGTGCTGGTGCAGATTATGCAGCAGCATCGCATGCGTCATATGTTTAAGCCATCGATGTCGGAGCTGGGACTGTGCATGTATCAGTTGGAAAATCTGGTACAAGAGCAAATACCCGATATGCATATACACTTTCAGCAACAGGGTTTCCAAACGACCATGTATGCGTCCAGCTGGTTTCTGACGCTATATACGACCACATTGAATGTGAACCTAAGCTGTCGCATTATGGATGTCTTTCTCAGCGAGGGCATGGAGTTTATATTCAAAGTGGCATTGGCGCTGCTGTTGACTGGCAAAGAGACACTGCTGTGCCTTGATATGGAGGCCATGCTTAAGTTTTTCCAAAAAGAGCTGCCCGGTCGTGTGGAGGCTGATCCCGAGGGCTTCTTCAATTTGGCCTACTCGCTGAAAATTAATAGCAAACGCATGAAAAAAATGGAGAAAGAGTATCAAGACTTGAAGAAAAAGGAGCAAGAAGAAATGGTGGAGCTGCGACGTTTAAGACGTGAGAATTGCTTGCTAAAGCAGCGCAATGAGCTGCTCGAGGCCGAGAGCGCTGAGCTGGCGGATCGACTGGTGCGTGGACAGGTCTCGCGTGCCGAGGAGGAGGAAACCAGGTGCGTAGTGTAGACACTTAAAAGCGCTATAAATTTGTAATAATAAATAATCTCTCCCCAGCTATGCAATACAAACAGAATTGATGCAATTACGTCGTTCCTATCTGGAGGTCTCGCATCAGCTGGAGAATGCGAATGAGGAAGTGCGTGGCCTGAGTTTGCGTCTGCAGGAGAATGTAAGTTGAGCGCACATTTATATTGTGTGTACAAATTTGTGTCCTGTTCTCAACACGCCTTGTAACTAAATACAGCTCCAGAAGCAGGAACAAAGTGCATTTGATTAAGAAAAAAAAAAAAAAATCGTCGCTAATTATGTTTAAACGTAAACTACTATATATACATATATGATTTGTTTTTTTCTATTTTATTTCTTATGGTTGTGGTGCTTAAAATGTAAAATCGAAAACCCCTAAACCAAAAAAATCAAAAAATGTGTTCTAAACCACAAATAAAACCAATACAGAATGTCTCAATCGATAGCGTAAGTAAAGTGCTTTAAATCAAGCTAGAGTATAAGTTAAAAAAAAATATTTTGCTTTCATACTAATCTGTGTATTAATTTAAAATTTAAGTTTATCCTAAACTTTTGTATAATGCATGTATCCTATTAGTGTACTAACTTTTAACTAACTCTACTACTTATGTTATGCTACAGAGTATACAAACTTCGGCTTGCTGAAGTTAGCTATATGTAAATGCTATTTGTGCTTAGAAATCCAAATCCAAATTTATTTAAATATTTATGGGCATGTTGCATGTTTTATGCTAATTATATAATCCTTAATTTGTTGCCAAATCTTGTTTAATTAATTATCTAACATATTCGATAGAACAATTCCCGGCAATCCTCTATTGATGAGCTGTGCATGAAGGAGGAGGCCTTAAAACAGCGTGATGAAATGGTCTCTTGTTTGTTAGAGGAACTGGTTAAAGTGCGTCAGGGTCTAGCCGAAAGTGAAGACCAAATACGTAATCTTAAATCAAAAATCGAAGAGCTGGAGGAGGATAAAAAAACGCTGCGTGAGACCACGCCGGATAATTCGGTGGCACATCTGCAAGATGAATTGATTGCCAGCAAATTGAGAGAAGCAGAGGCTTCGCTTTCACTCAAAGATCTCAAACAGCGCGTGCAGGAGTTGAGCACACAATGGCAGCGGCAGCTAGCCGAGAATCAACGTAATAATGATCATAATACGGCTGCTGTGGACTCGACGCCCAAAAAATTGCTGACCAATTTCTTTGACAACTCCAAGGCAAATGAGCATACGCAAAAGTTGGAGGAGGAATTGATGACTACGCGCATACGTGAAATGGAGACGCTGACAGAGCTTAAAGAGTTGCGTCTTAAAGTCATGGAGCTGGAGACACAAGTGCAGGTCTCAACAAATCAGCTGCGTCGTCAGGATGAGGAACATAAGCGGCTCAAGGAGGAGCTGGAATTGGCCGTAACACGTGAAAAGGAGCTGGCCAACAAGGCGCGTGAGCAGCAGCATAGGTAGCTAAAATGGTAGCATAATAATAAAAGCTGTCCAAAAAAACTAATATGCCTTAAATTTTTGTAGATACTCTGATTTGGAATCTCGCATGAAAGATGAGCTTATGAATGTGAAAATTAAGTTTACGGAGCAGAGTCAAACAGTGGCCGAACTAAAGCAGGAAATATCGCGTTTGGAAACTAAGGTTGGCGCTATAAGCAGACTAGGCTTATAAGAGAAAAGCAAACTAATTTTATGTTTTATTTGTAAACAGAATTCGGAAATGTTAGCCGAGGGTGAGCTGCGTGCCAATTTGGATGAGTCCGACAAAGTTCGTGACCTGCAGGACAGGTTGGCCGACATGAAGGCAGAGGTTTGTGCGTTCATTTCTTTTGCACTTGATATATAGAGTTTTTTTTCAGTTAATATTATTAGCATTACATTAACTTGGTACATAACAGCACCTACTCATTTATAAGTTTTTAATTTTTATTTTGCAAATAGCACAAACATGGCTTAGACACATTTAGCCATACACACCACACAATGTTATAAAGTTTTGCTTTTAAAAATTAAGTATTAATTAAGTATGTTAAATATTATGTTTGTTGCTTATTGGTTTTTTTTTTTTAAGTTTGGTGCGTTTTTCAATTAACGTCATTTTAAACTGGCTCAATATATAATAATAATCTTGTTTCTCATTTAATTTCTTCTTCACTCAATGCTTAAAATACATAAAAATAATACAACTCACGCAACTTGTGATTTTAGTATCCCACGCCAATAACCAGCCCCGACACTGAACCGTGGAAATGGATAAGCTAAGCTAATGAAACCAAAGACAAGCAAACTACTTAGTCAAAAAATACCAAAAAAAAAGAAAACCAAAAACAAAAAAATACATCAACCTCATCAGCATATTTTGTATATCTCTCTAAAACTCCCAATTATAAAACCAATTCTCAAATCTACATAATTCAAACTCAACGCAACTGTGGCACTAAACAGCAGGTCTCTATTCGTGTCCTTATATCCTTATAATGAATGCTCTTAAACTTAATGTATCAAGTTCGAAATATATTGCATGCCTTAAATTATCCCCCCCTACGTTGTTACTATTATCATCTATAAACAAGCTAGTTATGCAATCGTTTGTAGTTCTCAGTAGTTTTATACCATTTTAGAGCTTAAAATTTTTTGTTTGTACTGCTTTAATACCCTTTTTTACCCAAATAAAGCATGCATGACTATAAAAGTCCTCAAATTAGTATTGGCAACTACTCCTATACAAATTTTAAAATATATCACTTGTTTTTTAAACCCTTATTTTTTGTACTTTAAAATTGCAGCTGTATCTTGTGCATTCTGTAGTGTGACCAGAAAGCTTTAAAAGTTTCTCAAAATTCAATTTTTCGTAATAGATTTTACACGTTTTTCCATACATATTTCGTTTGAACAAATATCAAACCAAGTTTTAGCCAATATTGATAA
Organism: Chymomyza amoena; assembly: GCA_037043745.1. Taxonomy (NCBI): domain Eukaryota; kingdom Metazoa; phylum Arthropoda; class Insecta; order Diptera; family Drosophilidae; genus Chymomyza; species Chymomyza amoena. The sequence continues at coordinate 17,396 of JBAMAX010000032.1, forward strand.
CAAATTTTTATTTTAAGGCATCTACCCATAAAAACAATGTAGCCAAATATGCAATTTACGAAAGATGGCGCCAGCAGTAACAACAGCTGTTCAGTTTTTACTTATGTGACGCAAAAAATTACGGCAGATAGACAAAATCGTTATGTTTTTCTAATATATTTTATTTATTTATACGAATTTTGCTGTAATCTGCATATTAAATATGGTTTCACTCAGACACTCCGCCTTTCAATGCCTTCTCTCGTCATCATAATTCTTCTTCCAAAATTCGAATAGCATAATAATGCCAGAAATAGGCGTTGGCGATTTGTATTTCTTTTATTTGAGCCCATCTATTTTATAATTTGATTTTTGTACTTAACACAGCTGCTTAAGTATGACCGTTTCACTTCAAAGAAATTTGACGCAACAAAATTTCGATATATTTTAAATTTCGTTTGTAGGGTTACACTTTTTGCAGTTTTTGTTTGGATCTGCCCAGAGGACTTCAAATATAATTTACTTTTAGCCAGACTTAAAAGCATGTTTTTTAAAATAGGCAGTTACAATAAAGTTGTAATATCCCCCGCACTTGGATTTGCTCTCTACGATCCTGTGCATGTTATAACATATACGAAAATTTAGTTCTTTAAATCGCAACTTCAGTATTTAGAGTTTCTTTTGAACCCAAACAGATAAGCAAAGATCCTATACAGCTTTTTTCAATTGTACCCTTTACCTCAAATCGTGGTTTTTAAAAGAAATTCGCGCCTAAACAAAAAGGTTTTCGCTGTATTCATATTATAACTTAAGGTGGATAACAATTCCGTCATAACTTTATAAAATCCTAATGAGCCCGGCAGACGTTGCCCAAACTTTTTGAATACTCTTTAAAGTGAATATGCATCGTAAAATTCTCTACTTAGCTTATCTGGAAAAATATAAGATTTTTAGTTTAGTTTGCAGCTCGATTCAAACTTGGCCCATTATTAGTCGAATGTCGCGCTTCACGGGTCTGTCTTAACCGAATTCTTTCACGTTCATTGCGATCTTTACGTTCCTGGGCAGTACTATTAGATTGATAATTAATTTGCTTCATTGCATTTCTTCCAATTGAAATACATCATGTATTGATCGATTAGGAGACGGCATTCCCAATTGTCCTAATGCTTTATTACCCATCGCCAAGCATAGATCTTCAATATGAATTAAAACTTCATTGTAAATTTCCGGCGTAAATTCCATCCCTGGATTACGTTTTGCTTGTTATGCTCAAAACAAAATATCTTCTGATAAATAATCTTGATATTTTATCCACAATTCAGGTGGATTTGATGGAAAACATGTTGCCAAAATAATCGCAAACAGAACACGTTTTTGATATGGATGAGCAGTAAAAGCAGCATCTGCTAAAGTTTGATCCCAGAGCAAATCATTTTCCAACAAATTTAATTTTTGACATACCTCTCGATACGTTGCACATAATATGCCATTCATTGTTCTCAATGATTGAAACGATGTTGGACCTCGAACATTGATTAACAACAATACCAGTTTTTGTATATATGGAAATATACACACAAAAACCGATATTCACAAAAATGCGTTTAGCTCACGAACCAATACACACAAACACATCGAAATAGGTTTGAAAACTTCGTATTGACAACCTCTAACACACGCAAAAATCAGATTTGAAATTCATCGACGCATTCATGAGAACATCCATAACGCGTAAAACATAAGATTCTTTTATATATAGATAATAATAAATAAATTCTCTTTAAAATGCATTCATATTTCTAATTGAATAGTTTAATAACCAAGAGATTAATGTTTTCACCCATAATACCAAAGTTTATGTAAATAATTTTACGAACGATAAGTCCTATAAATATTGGAAACTTGTTGAAAGCTCGTAAAATATTTCATTATATATCTCATATAGAAGTGTATTCCCCCAACGACCCGTTGCAGCCTTCTTCATTTATTTGCCATGACATCGGATGTCTTAATTCCTTTTTACCGAAAAAATATGTATTTCTCATATATTTATTGCAAGTTCTTCAAAAAGTTCTTCCAAAGATTTCAATTAGCAAACATTTTTTTTAGGCGCAGTATTACACTTGTAAGTCACACAGCACCTACAGTTCTTACCTGACTTTCTAAGATCTAAGGCTCGAAATTTTCAAAAATCTTAAAAACACTTTTATTGGACTTTGGTTGCCTGTAACTTTAATAATTTTGTCTCAATCTTCACATTTTGAACATCATGTATATAGGAGACCACATCAATTCCTTTCTATTTATTTGTATTTTATGACAGTAAAATATTTTCTTTACAAGATATTTACGAATAACTAAAAATAGTACCCAAAAACATGTTTTTCGCAAAAATCTCGAAAAAGTTTCTTTAAAAATAAATGTAATTTTCGTGTTTGTCGATCCAGAACTACCCTAAATAATTCTTTATTTTCAAGGTTTTCTCGTTGACCCTAAACTTTATAAGTTCAACAAGCTTGCTCTGAAAAATGATTAAACGTTGCTGTTGGTGTAGTTTTGTATCCCTAGCTGTATCGCTAACTGATATTATGATAAGAATTTTGATTAAAAGCACACATTCTACTACTTCTTATATACTCCCCGAACCCGAAATTCAATTAAGAACACCTGCTTTTATTTAAAAATATTAAGACTTTAGTTATTTAAAAAGTTTTTTTGGCTCAAATAATATTTTTAGCGTTAATTTATTCCGAATGAACTAAAAACTTATCCTAAACAAGAAAAAAAATGTCATTAAAAAATTCGATTTATACTGCGAAATTGAATTAAGAACATTTCCTAAAATTATCAAAAACTAAATGTTTTGTAAAAAAATATGAGAAAAATACTGAGTTAATTGTGAGTCCAGGTTTCCGACTTATTTTTAACTTCAAAAATTCGGGCTGTATTCGAAAGAACCACCTTTGGACAATCTGAAAGTGGGATTTTAGCCCATTCTTGTGTAACTGTCTTGCTCAGTTTCCGCACCATCTGAAATTTGCGTCCTCCAGCGTAGACTTGTCGGGACAGGTTCCCCCACATGTTCTCAATGGGGTCCAAGTCCGGCGATCGTGCTGGCCACTGTAAAAGTGTGATGTTTGGTCCTGGAACCAACCAAGACTGGCCATTAAGACGTTGATCGTAGCATTATCTTGCTGAAAATAGCATTTTGGTCAGCTTGGTGCTGCAGAAAGTCAATAAGACCGTCATCCAATAATTTTATGTAGCTTTCCGAGTTCATACAGGGGGTTATTTTGCAGAAGGAAGTCCTATTCTGGTAGTTAAAAGCCGACCAAGCCATTGAAGAACCACATTGAATATGATTTTCTCTGATCCTTTCAACTGCCCAAAACAACTATGAGCGTGAATACCCTAATATAAAACATGTACTAACTTTTAAAACCAAACATCGGTATTATCATATAGCCGTGTAGTTGAAACATCGGAAGTATCTATATTTTCCAGGTGAACAGTAAAATTTAAGATATCCCTTTTGAATTATTAGACTTAAGCTAAGGAACATCTGGCTGGGTTTCTGCAAAAGTTCAAGGATGGCGACACTGCCTTTGGAACTCTCTCCCAACTGTTTTACAGAATCTTTTATTTTATAATATGACTTTTTTTAGAACCTCGAAGTAATTAAACAAGTTCATAGAAAAATACGCTTTTTTGTAGTAATTTTTGGAACTCTCTGCCTCCTGCTTAGCTGACTCTTTTATATCATAATATAACTTTTTAAAGAACCTCGAACTAGTTAAATAAGTTCATAAAAAAATACGCATATTTTTTGTAGTAATTTTATAGTTGACCTTGCAGCAAGGTCAAGTACATTGAACTTAACTCAATTTGCACTTGCTTAAATAACTTTATTATTATTTTTAACATATCATAATTTATTTATTTAAATTTTCATAAAAATGTACATAATATGCATCTCTATATACTTATAAGCTATCTATATTTAATATTCTAAATGTTTATAATTGTACAACTTTTTGTATATTTATTTCTTTGTCGTTTTTCTGCTACACACACACACACACACACACATTGGTGTCGGTACATAATATACTTAAACTATATACTACCGTCTAAACACTTTTTTTATACAAAATCTATATATATATGCACTTGCTTTTATCATAGAACAAAGCATACACAAATTAATGTAACAAAAAGTAAATATGTACTAATCGTTTACATAAACAAAAAAAAAAAAAAATACACTTTCTGCTACAGTTGACGGCGCTTAAGAGTCGTGGCAAATTTCCGGGCAACAAATTACGGAGCAGCTCGATACAGTCAATAGAATCTAATGAGCTGGACTTTAATGACTTGAATATAGTGCGTCGTGGGAGCATGGAGCTGTCCACATAATATTCAATGCATTGGGAGCACAGTTTATATAATAATACAAGCATGCTATATATATTTTTATAGTATATAAGCTATGTTGATGTCGCCGCAGATATACATATGCATATATATAGATATATATTTATATAATATACAAAAATAACTTTTATGTTTTTATGCTTACGATATATACAACTTTTTTTGCAAACACTTTTTTTTTTTGTTATGATATTTTAACACTCATATTTATTTATTTAAACAAATTTTTATGGTCACATTTTTGATTAAAGACATCAAAAAATGTACGCTAAATAAACATATATATATAAAAATATGTATTATAAATATATGAATTGAAACGATGAATTTTTATGAAAGCTAAATGTTAAATGTAAGTTTTAAAACAAATGTGAAGGCAACACACAATTGCAGTTATTATTATTATTTGATTTTATATAGAGCTCTATATACATATGTAATAAGTCTACTCTAAACATTGACAAAATAAATTTGTTAATATGCCAAAATCGGCACATAGTACCATATAATGCACTTATATAGAACGATAATGCAAGGTTAAATCCGAACTAAAGTGAAAAATTTATTATGTTTAATAAAAACTTAAAAAAAAACAAGCGTTGCCAAATGTTAAAAAAAAAAACAAAGCAAAAATTAATTAAAAAAAACAAGGCACTATTAAAAATAGTCGAAAATTATGAAAACAAACTGTTAAATCTATGTAAAAGTATTTATAAGCATATCTTGGATGTAACATAAGCATAATGATAACAGCTGTTAATATCTCTATGCGCTCAACTCTGTTATGTTAACATAAGTCTCCCTATGGAGTTACATATGTTCTTAAGGCATGTTCTCCATAGAGCGACTTATGTTAACAACTCAACTCTGTTAGCGTCTCTATTGAAAAACCCGATATTTCCCTTGCTCATTTGCAGCATAGTTTTCACCTTTCGAGGGAAATTTTCATTGAGTCTGCTATACATATTGCAAGGGGAAATTTTTGTATGCAAGACGTGAACCATTTAAGCACGACTTGACAATATTTTTATGAGAGGTTTGGAGCATATAAAAATTCGCATGACATTTTTTATGGCTTGCTTAAGGAAAAAATTAAAAATGTTTATCAATAACTACCTCAACTCTGTTAGGTTAACATAAGTCTCTCTATGGAGTTACATATGTTCTTAAGGCATGTTCTCCATAGAGAGACTTATGTTAATAACTCAACTCTGTTATATCAGCTTTTAAAATATTTTGGAGTGATTTGCTTTTGTTTCAAAACAGATTTAGACAGCTTGTTTCTAGACAAACATAGATTTCTTAACAGAAAAGAAGTGCCTCGAACTCCGAAAGCCATAACACTGTTAAACCGATCGTGCTGCTGAAAACGAGCAAAACAAAACGAACCATTTTATTCCGAATCGTTTTTGCGTGCTCCCAAACATGAATTTTTTGCTGTCGCCATCTACTTACATTTCCCTTGCTCATTGTTAGCATAGCTTATCACCTTTCGAGGGAAATTTTCAACGCTGCTATATTGATTGCAAGGGGAAATTTTTGTATGCAAGACTTGAACCATTTAAGCACGATTTGAATATATTTTTATGTGAGACTTGGACCAAGCGACTTATGTTAACATAACAGAGTTGAGAGCATAGACTATGATATTAACAGCTGTTATCAATATGCTTATGTTACATCCAAGCTATGCTTATAGATACTTTTAAATTGATGTAACACAAACGATATTTAAAGTTATGTAACAAAGTGTTATATATAACTTTTAAATAATATACAATACTTATGTGAAAATTGTCTGTAGTAAAAATTTTGCATTAAATTTAAGGCAGCTTGTAAAATTTTTTTATATAATTTAAATGTTTATCATGTGCAATATTTTTTTTATTCATTTATTTGTTTATTATTGCTTGTATTAATTGGTTTTATATTGAATTTGTTATTTTACTCCAATATTATTTAAAAAAAAATGTGTTCCAATGCAGTTAAGCGCTTCCAAGCTGTTGTATTTTTTTTTTTTAATTAGTCATATTCAATTAATATTTCATGACATTTATTGTTAAAACAAAAGTAACTCTTAAGTAACTATGTACTGTCACAAATTTAGCGAAATTTAAATAATTTCCACTGCACAAATTGCCAGTATTAGTTTTAATCTTAAAAAATAAAAAAATTTGACTTTTTCAATACAAAATAACTTAAAAGCAATAACTTTTATGCATGCTGTACATTCCCCATATTAAATAGTTCCTGCCAAGTAATTTGTATTTCGATATTATCAAACCCTAAAAGCATTATAAAGATATTTGTAATTTCAGAAAAAAAAAAATTTGTGACAACATATTATGTAATATATACTATATATTATTTAAGTCTATATAAGTTTCACTGAATTTGTAAACGAAAATCTCGACATATGTATCATATTAGTTCAATACTATTTTACTATTTATGTACTTATGTTAACGCTACGAATATTTCAATATGTAATTCCGAAAAATTCCGAAACGAAAATGCAATTATTTACGTGGCGCACAACTCTAATTATATCATAGATTAATATTTAACTAAGCAGGCGTTATTTACTAGTTAACCTGTAGTTCGGTTTTAACTGGTATATAAGCACATACATAACTGAATACTGACTAACGAAGTAAATAATTGTGAAGACAAAATCTGTTCGTAAAACTGTTCAATAGATAGATGACGTTAGTTCTTAAATAATTATGAGAACAACTGGTTTAGCTTTTGGTACTTTTTACAAAGCTCTACTAGCTGCAGGCCTTAAAATAGTTTGGACTATAAAACTATGAAACTCTACTTATACTTAAAATCGACCAAAATTTCACCTACTTAGAAGCAGCTTTTAAAATATTTCGGAGTTATTTGCTTTTGATTCAAAACAGTTTCTAGACAAATATAGATTTCTCCAGAGAAAAGCCTTAAAATGGTTTGGACTATATAATTATAAACTCAAAAAATCGACCAAAATTGCACCTACTTAGAAGCAGCTTTTAAAATGTTTCGGAGTGATTTGCTTTTGATTCAAAACAGATTAAGACAGCTTGTTTCTAGAGAAACTTATAGATTTCTTAACAGAACAGAAGTGCCTCGAACTCCGAAAGCCATAACACTGCTTGACCGATTGTGCTGCGGAAAACGAGCAAAACAAATCGAACCATTTTATTCCGAATCGTTTTTGCGTACTCCCAAAACATGAATTTTTTCTATCTACTTATATTTCCCTTGCTCATTTTCACCTTTCGAGGGAAATTCTCAACGATTCTGCTATGCTTATTGCAAGAGGAAATTTTATATGCAAGACGTGAACCATTTAAGCACGACTTGAAAATATTTTTATGCGAGGTTTGGAACATATAAAAATTCGGCTGCCTTTTTTTTATAGCTTTCTGCAGAAAAAATTTTAAAAATTAAAAATATGTGCATAAATAAAGGGTTTTTCAATAAGAGCGCTACAAAATTTTTTTTTTAAATATTCGCATGTCTTTTTTTACGGCTTGCTTCAGAAAAAAATTAAAAATATATATCAATAACTAAATAGTTAATTCGAAATGTGCTTAAATAGAATTTAAGAATATTGAAAAATGTTTAAAAAATTATTTCCATTTAAATTTTAAAACAATTCGTTTTAATTCGTAAGAAAGAAAACGTATATTTTTATTCGAAATCGTTTTTGCGTGCTCCCAAATATGAATTTTTTGCTGTCGCCAGCTACTTACATTTCCCTTGCTCATTGTTAGCACAGCTTTTTACCTTTCGAGGGAAATTTTCAATGAGTCTGCTATACATATTGCAAGGGGAAATTTTAATGCAAGACATAAACCATTTAAGCACGGATTGAAAATATTTTTATGCGAGGTTTGGATCATATAAAAATTCGGTTGCCATTTTTTTATAGCTTTCTGCAGAAAAAATTAAAAATATGGGCATAAATAAAGGGTTTTTCAATAAGAGCGCTACAAAAGTTTTTTTTTAAATGAAACAAAAACGGTTTTGGATATCAGTGAAATTCTTTATTCCTGTGAAAGTAAATTCGATGCCATTATGTATGGAAATCGATTTCTTTTCCATGGCCACCACGGGCACGCTTGCAGAAGTCCAGACGCTGAACCCAATTTTCGACGGTTTTTAAGCATAAATCGGCCGATACTACTGCAATTTCAAGTTCGATATTCGTACGAAGTTCATCAATCATCGCTTGTTGGCATAGACCATAGACTTGACGTAGCCCCACAGGAAATAGTCTAACGACGTCCAATCGCACGACCGAGGAGGCCAATTGACTGGGCCATTTCGTGAGATTCACGTTCATCAAACTTGGCTTGCAATAAATCGATTGTGACATTCGCTGTATGCAACCACATATTGTCCAAGTCCATATCATCCAAATCGGGTCAAAAATATTCGGTTATCGTTGAGCGGTAGCGATTTCCATTCACAGTAACGTGCCGGTCTTGATTATCACGGCAGAAGTACGGCCCAATGACGCCGTCGGCCCATAAACCCCACCAAACCGTAATTTTTTCGGGCTGCAATGGTGACTCATGGAGTACGTGTGGATTGCTGCCTGACCAATAACGCATATTTTGCTTATTGACGAAGCCATGCAGCCAGAAATGAGCCTCATCGCTGAAGATGATTTTTCGATGAAAATCCGGATCATTTTTAAGTTGTTGCTCAGCTTAATTTACGAGCATACGATGCTTCTGGTGGTCAGGCGGCTTCAGTTCTTACGTCAATTTGATCTTGTAAGGATGTAGACCAAGATCTTTTCACAGAGATGCCCAACACTTGAGAACGACGTGTGAGAGACTGATTGGGTCTTCCTCAATTGATGCGCTAGCGGCAGCAATATTCTCGCCACTACGGGCACTTTTGTATCTCACTGACACGGGAATATTTTGATGGGCTTGGGCGACTCCAGAAATTGCAGGCCAGACCATGTATTCGATATGTTTTTGAGTCCGAGTCTGGCTTCAAAAATCTACAAGTTTCTGACATAATCTCAAAGAACCCCATTAAGAAATTATTTCGGAGGCTTCCTCAGAAACCTAAGGTGCTGGAACTTTTTTTTGACTTACTAGTCAGATTCTGAGAAATCAAAAACATAAAAAAGCATCATCGGACAACCTGCTAGAACTTAAATGATGTGGGTTTTGTAAAAATTGCGGTGATTCGAATCCTAGCCCAAATATCCCACAGAACATCAGATTACTGGCATAGCCTCGGAGACTTTCTTGGTGATTGTCCCAGAAGGCTGATTAGCTTGTTGAAAGTTGGATTTGGATTCAGCGACTCCAAAAATTGAAGGTCAGACCATGTACTCCACATGTTTTTGTAGGCGCAAATTCCGTATACGGCTCCGAAAACCCCCAAGCCAGGTTTCTAATGACATAGAACACCATTTATAAAGTATTGTCTGGAAAATACCACGCTTGGTCGCTCGACCGGGGGTTGGTCAACGTTTATGTCACATAGTCAATAATCTTTGGAAGGGAAACGACCTGTGGACCAAATTTTTCCACTAGACGCTCAATTCCTAAGCTGGCAGGACAATTATTGGACGTAGTGTTCATAAAGTTGAGGCCACTGATTCCGAATTTCGGTAGTAAATTTTAATAATTTCGACTCGTTATTGGATCTTATATCTTTGCATGATGAAATGGCAAACCTTACTGAAGAGAAATGTCAAGAAAGCGTGAAAAAATATGGCGTCGTTTGCTGTACCTATCGGTCTACTTTTGTAGCGTCCTATTGAAAAACCCGATATATTTCCCTTGCTCACTGTCAGCTTTTCACCTTTTGAGGGAAATTTTCAACGACACTGCTGTTCTTTTTGTAAGGGAAATTTTTGTATGCAAGACATGAACCATTTAAGCGCGACTTGACAATATGTATTTTTATGAGAGGTTTGGAGCATATAAAAATTCGCACGACATTTTTTTATGGCTTGCTTTAGCAAAAATTAAAAATATTTATCAATAACTAAAAAGTTAATTATAATGGGCATAAATGGAATCTTAAAATATAAAAAAATGTTTAATAAATTCGTTTTGTAGCGTCCCTATTGAAAAACCCGATATTTCCCTAGCGCATTGGCAGCAAGGCTTTTCACCTTCGAGGGAAAGTTTCAATGAGTCTGCTATACATATTGCAAGGGGAAATTTTTGTATGCAAGACATAAACCATTTAAGCACGGCTTGAAAATATTTTTATGCGAGGTTTGGAGCATATAAAAATTCGCATGACATTTTTTTTTATGGCTTTCTTCAGAAAAAAATTAAAAATATTTATCAATAACTAAATAGTTAATTTGAAATGGGCATAAATAGAACCTAAAAATATAAAAGAATGTCTAAAAAATTCTTTCTAATTCCTTTAGCAACCAAATATTTGGTTTCAAACCACATAAAAAAATCAATTGGTTCAAAACTCGGAGCAACAAACCGATTAAAAGATTCGGACTCGCTTTCCGCAGCACAGCCAAATACTTTTTTTTTTTAACTTAACTCAAAATAAGCAAAATTTCATGAAAAAAAAAAAATAATAGGAGTGTCAGAAGTAAAGAGTATACGGAATGGCATAAGAAGTCCATTGCTGGCAAATTTGCTATATTTAATAGGCATCACTATTGTGGCTTAGCTTTCGGAGTGCAAGAAATGAAGAGTATTCGGAATGTCATAAGAAGTTTATTTTTGACGGATTTGCAAAAGAAGGGAAATATTTTCATTATAATTGCTATATTTGAGATGCATCACTATTATCCCTTAGCTTTCGGAGTGCAAGAAATAAAGATAGTATTCGGAAGAAGTTTATTTTTGACAGATTTGCAAAAGAAAAGGAATATTTTAATTATAATTGCCAAATTTGAGATGCATCACTCTTGTCGCTTAACTTTTGAAGTGTTTGGGTTTAGGAATTGTTGTAGGCACCGAATACCGAACTTACAGTTAACTTAAATAATTAAAACTGCACACAAACAAACAAACACACACACACACACAAACAATCTTAAAAGCAAGCCTTAAAAATAAATCGAAAGGGTTTTTAATAAAATAAAATACATAGTAGAAATACATATCGGAATTGTGTTGAGCAAATAAAATAGTAAATATTTACAATACACAATATTCTTCCAAAAATGAAAATAAAATTAAAATCTAAAAGTATACAAAAAATCAAAAACATTGCAAACTAGAGTTCAACTATAAAAAATTAAACTTTTCGGACTAAATGCAATTTTGTGTAAACTTAATGAGTTAGGTAAAATACGTGAGCACAAAGCTTAAGCTTAATTCGATGTGCCTCATATTACTCATAAGTCTTGTTGGAATTGTTTTTTTTGCTTTTTGTATTCTGTAATTTAAATATTTTATGCACATTTCATGACATTTCCTTACTTTCTGAGATATGAGTTGATAAATGAGGACGCGTTTTTGCAATTTATAAATGACTTTTTAATGCCAATGACACTCACAATGAACATCTTGGACAGTGTCGAAAAAAAAGTGTTATTTATTAGCTGACAGTTTCAAATACAACAATTAGTATATTATTAATAGGTACACTTTACATGGTTGTGGCTTTTTAAGCTTACACTTAAATTCACGAAAACTTAAGTTCGGTGCGCCGAAGCTTATATACTCTTTACGCTGCAAAACATGGATTCTAGGTATATGAACCGAAACTATTATGTATAAAATTCGGCAGTGTGAGCGCAATAAGTGCAAGAAGGTTGTCATCTTGACACTGCACTCAAAATGGCGTAGCTCTCTTTAAATTATGATATTTGAAAGGATGAAGTCAGGAAATTTGATAAATGTAGGTGAGGGTAAGGTTAATAACGCCACTTTTGATATTATTGCATTTTCGCGGCAGCCAAAGGGATGAGGGGGTCTTAAGAGGGCACTATGTTGTAGCCCACATATGTGGCTAAAACTTAGTCTCAAACAACTTTCAGTTCTAGCTGCTCTAAGTGCCTCGAATATTGAGTTTTATAAAAGACTACCACCTGAAAGGGTAAAACACGCCACCTGTGGGATAAAACGCGCCATCTGTTGGGTAAAACGCGCCACCTGTTGGATAAAACACGCCACCTGTGGGGGAAAACGCTCCATACTGGATAATGCGGGGCTTAGTGCTGAAAAAAAGTGGGAAATATAAAACGAGAAACGAAATTGGCAATTTTATAAAGAAATTGGACTTCGAAAATGTAGGGAAAGTTACAAATTGCTTCAATTTAAGATATAACGCGGGCGTCCAAGATTTTTTCGGAGCGAATGCAGTTTTTTGGCTTGTTTGCTCTGTTCGTCCAGCGCCAAAACTTTCATGGGCTTCTTTGTCCTGTTACTCCTAGTGGAGCATAGGACCATCATGATGGTTTCCGTTATATTATTTCTAAAACACCTCCAAATCCGTCGTGCATCTGCCGAAGCAGGTGGATTAGTCGTAGGGACACGGATACCACTTGGAGAATGAATATTTCTCGGGTTTACTCTCATGTTTATAAAGAAATATGTGGAGGAGCAGGGTTCTGACAGTAAGTTATAAGTCAGTCCTGACATCTCTGTCACTCTTAAATAGGCCCTAACCTGGAGAGCAGACGCCTTTTGCAGACGCTAATTCTGAGTACCGTCGCTACGTTGTGGATGGCCCCATTATTCGCCTTCTCACAATTAGCTAGCCTCCAGAACGGTTGTTCAGGAGTTACCCAGAGAATACTTGACTGAGAGTCGGAAGTTTGTGAGCTGCTTGAACCGTTCAGCAAAAGAATCATATCTGACCACTCCCAAGTGAAGTGAAATGAACGCACTTCTGCGAACGCCTCCATCTGCCTATTGGATCGGGGTCGGTAAAAATGGCAGAAAATGCGAAAAAGCGTAGTGCATATTGCCCCATGCTAAGTGGCGCGTTTTGCCCCATGGGTACATTTTGAAGTCAATAGCGCGTGATTCGAAAGCGAGCTAAAACCGATATAATTTTCTTGTTCATCACCCACCGTGATTCGTTTGGCTTCGTATTGTCTCTCCTTCAAGGAGAGAGAGATCAAAGTCTCCAATATTGTAATCACATATAGGAGAAATTCCATTGTCCATAAAACTTACATAAGTGATAGTAGAGAAATATGCACCGAATTTTCCAAGAGAGAAGTCGCTTCCTTCATCACTGCATCCACATCCATTTTCTTCTTCTTGTAATTTTCTGAAATTTCATGCTGCCTCCTTTTTTTTTCTATTTCACAATCACTTCCTCCACTGTTTGAGTGATCAGAATCGGATGCACTGAATCGCTTAAAATATTCTCCTTTCCATTCGGAATTTCCGGTTTTCGGATTCTACTGAATCCCGAATCGTTACTTTCTTCGGTGACAATTTTCTTATCAATTGAATAATGTGGCCATGACAACCCGTTCTCGGGTTACGTCCGACCTCAGCAGCTCTCGCTGCTCCAATTAGAAAAAGGTTCTCCTCCACTTGGTCTTTCTATCGGAGTCGTGGTCAATTGAATAATTATCAAATAAAAACTCACTTTCAATTCAGTCCGATAAAAAAATTACCAATATATGATATATCCCTTCACTGAAATATCTGTGAAGCGGTGCTCTAAACACACTTCCTTAAATAAATCACAAATGAAACGCGCTTACAGACGTTTAGAGCTCTCTACCAAAGCTATGTATGGAAAAAATTTGAAGCCTCCAGCAATTATCGTTGGGACGGTATTCAGGTTAAATATTTCCCAAGTGGCGCGTTTTGCCCCATCCTCCTGTACTGTACCTACTGTACGATTTTCTACTATAAATGAAATTTAAAGATTTCCTTTGAAATTTCTTTCTAAAAATAACCCTTTTATGGCGCATAAAAAACTTAAAAAAACAATTTCAAGCCTCCAGCGATTATCGGCAGGACGGTAATCCAAGTTCAATATTGCCCAAGTGGCGCGTTTTGCCCCAGCTTTCCCTATTGTACGATTTTTTACTATAAATGAAATTTAAAGATTTCCTTTGAAATTCCTTTGTAAAAATAACCTTTTTATGGCGCATAAAAAAACTTAAAAAACAATTTAAGCATCCAGCGATTATCGGCAGGACGGTAATCCAGGTTGAATATTTCCCAAATGGCGCACCGGGGAGGGTGTAAGATTTTTTACTATAACTGAAACTTAAAGACCTCCTTCAAAATTCCTTTCTAAAAATATCCCCGCTATGGCGCCTAAAAAACTTTAAAAAAAAATTTCACTACCAAATACTTTTCTATATAGCTTCTAACTCTACAGATTTTTCCGCTTTACGTAAATATAAAATCCTCTACAGCACGTAAAGAGTAAATAACTAAAACAATGAATTTTCAAGCAATATTCATAATTTTGGGTCCCAAACTGTAATGTACTCGTTGTGAAAATTTAATTATCTTAATTAACTTGTTTGATTTTGATTTATTAAACATATTTTGCTTGTGCTTAATTAATTTATTTCAAGTCTACTTAATTGTATGCCTTGAGTGTAAACAAAAAAAAACACAAAGTAAAAATTTACTGGTATTAAATGTTAAGTTAAGCAATTAAAAGAACTTAAAAAAATTATCGAAAAAAAAACATTGAACGTTATATACACATTTATGTTGTAAGTGTTTGCAACTTGATTGATATTAAACAAAAAAAAGTTTTAATTAAGCGAAATTAAATACAATACAATATATGATATTAAAAAAAAAACTAAATTTTGTGCAAAAAAATGTTACAACAACAAATGCAATGCAATTACATACATCTGTAGAAACTTACATTATATAAAACTATTTAGTATATGATATGATACAAAAAAAAACAACACAGACACAACAAGAAAACGAAAGTCCCAATCAAAAGATTATACATTTTAGTATAAGCAAGAAAGTAAATAAAATAAATTTAAAAATAAAATGAAAAAATTAAAAATGTATTTATTTGACTGTCTACAATAGTAGAGAAAAGTAAGTAATTTAAATAGATATCCAATATATAGATATCTAGAAGATTTGGGACTAGGATCATCTCTGTATGTTATATTTTCTTTCATTGAAGAATTGTTAAAGTCAGAAGAATAAAATATATTTATTTGTATGTCTACAATAGTAGAGAAAAGTAAGTAATTTAAATAGATGTCTTATATATAGATATCTATAACTATTGTGGCTAGGAACATCTCTGTAAGTATGTTATATTTCCTTCCAATTAGGAACTTCGCACATTCGCTCATGTGGATTTTTTTTGTATCAAAATTATATTTTTAATTACAAAGATGCTTGTTTAATTAATTTTGAAAAGTTTATGTGAAATGTTCAAATTTTAAATTAAATTATAAATTTTCGAGTTAAATTGCCAAAATTTAAAAATATTTGTAAATGTTTTATTGTGATTATATAAAATTAGATAAGCAGTTAGGCCATTATAATTATTTATATATTTATAAAATTAAAATTTTTACTTTCATTTATTTGGTTTTACAATGCGTGACATCTTTACATTTATAATAAATAAAGAGTAACAGGCCAATTAGTTTTTTCAGCTTAGACTATAAACAAAATATAAAACAAATACTTGTTAAATTAAATTTATTTAAGGACATATTATAAATTTTAAAATTTATTTTCAGCTATTTCCAAAAATGTATGAGAAAGTTGGCAAAACAAAGGGCTGAATCTTTAAAAATATTTGTTTAATTTTAATTATTTATTTATTTATTTAAATTTTTTTTTTTTTTGATTATATTATATTATTATTATATAATACCAAAGAATATAGAACTACAGTAGTTCTATATTCTTTGATAATACATACAATAGTGAACTTAGGTAAAAAAATAAATTTGGAAATTTGTTATAATATATTAATTTTTTAAGAATAATTATAAATTAAGCTCCTCAAAGCGCATAAGTTTATTAATATTAATATTTTTTTTTAGAAAAATAGAAAGATTTTTCATTAATTTTAGGCCAAAAGTATTTTGACAATATAAATTAGTTTGTCAGATTTTTTTTGCTTTATTTTATTTACAATCTATCCGTGGATAACAATTAAATGATTAAATTTCATAGCAGGATTGAATGAGATTCAGCAAAATCAGCCAAAATAATGAGTTTGCCAGATTAAGAGAATAAGCTGTAACTTTGAATTTAATAAAACTAATAATAAAAAGTAAGCTTCCCTTTGACGTCAGAAACCTTTTGCGAAAGTTTAGGAATTGAATTTACCAATTTTTTCTATGTTTTCTGTCAAATATTCTTTTAACGCCATTTTATACCCTGTACCATATGGTACAAAGGTTACATTAAGTTTTAGGTCGAAAATGTTTGTAACATATAGAAGAAGCCATTGAAGTCCCCTCAAAGTTGCCTAAAGTATGATGAGGGTGACTAGAGAAGTCGATATACCCATGTCCGTCCGTATGAACGCCTAGATCTTAGTGATGGTAAGAGCGAGAGTAACCAAAATTTTTACATTAGATTCCTTATTATGCCATAGGAGACAAGTTCATTTTATTTTTTTGATATCAGGGTTACATTATATAGCTCCCATCGGGGTGTTTCAGAAAACCTCGAAAAAAAAAACAAAAGTTTTAGATGAATAACTCGTTTGATTGTGAAGAAATCATAATTTTTTTAGAACTCCTAAGCACTGTACAAAATTCAACCAAAATTGATTGATTATATGATATAGGTCTCATTGGACCGATCGGCCAAAAAATCGTTTTATGTAAAAAATTCTGTATATTTGGTTTGTTTATAAAGATATCGTAAACAAATTTGTCACTCGGAAGTTTATTAGAGGTCTCAAGCACTGTTTAAAATTTTATCAAAATTTAAATTACCAAATTCAATTTTCAATCAATTTTGATCAAAGTGGACCATAGCTCCCATAGGAACAATCGGTTAAAAAAACATTTTTGGTTAAAAATTTGTTTGTTTTTGGTTTTTAATGAAGGAACCTAATTTGGCAATCATATGTCTCTTAGTGTTTTTAAGCAATATATCGGATTTTATTGTAAGTGGTACAGGGTGTAACAAAGTCGCCCGCGCTCCACTTTAACGTCATCTTTTCTTCAACAATTGTCTCTTCTATCTTCTTAAAATTTTCTATTCTGTTAAGATCCAAACTTTGAGGTTGTCAATTAAAGTTATACTCGTATAGGTATTAGTTTTTTCTCAAATATTCTTTAATCACATTAATTTAATTTCCTTACAATACAGAGTTCAGGGTTAATTAATTAAATTTTTTACTGTGACATTAAATTATAATGAATATAGATATTTAAAGCATTAGAGTCATAAGATGCGGTGAAAAAATTGCAAAAATCCCTGAAGACGACTGACTTTTATTTAGGACCTATTCTATTCTACTAAGCTAGTTATTTAATAATAAATTCGTAATATGCGTAAACACGGAAAGGAACATCCATCCTTTACTATAGTTATTAAATTGCAATGAATATATTTATATTGTGTAATTAGATTCTTAAAAAGCGGGAAAAATATTTACAAAAAACCCCATATTTCACAATTTATTTTTATACCCTGTACCGTATGGTACCAAGGGTATATTAAGTTTGTGCAAACCGAAAATGTATGTAACATATAGAAGGAGACGTCGGAGACACCCCAAAGTTACCTAAAATATGATCAGGGTGAATAGAGAAGTCGATATACCCATGTCCGTCTGTCCGTCTGTCCGTCCGTCCGTCTGTCCGTCCGTCCGTCTGTCTGTGTTAACGCCTAGATCTCAGAGATGGTAAGAGCTAGAGCTACCAAACTTTCACATTAGATCCCATATTATTCCATAGGAGGCAAGTTTATTTTATTTTTTTGATATCGGGGTTAAATTATATAGCTCCCATAGGGGTGTTTGAGACGACCTCGACAAAAAAAAATAAGTTTTAGATGAATAATTCGTTTGTTTATGAAGATATCGTAACCAAATTTGGTATTCGAAAGTTTTTTATAGTTCCCAATCACTGTACCAAATTTGATCAAAATCGGTTGACTATATCATATAGCTCCCATAGGACCGATCGGCCAAAATAACTTTTTAAAGAAAAATTCGCTATATTTCGTTTTTTAATAAAGATATCCTAACCAGATTTGGCGTTTGGAAATTTTTTAAACCACTTAAGCAATGTGCCAAATTTGAACAAAATCGGTTGACTATATCATATAGCTCCCATAGGTCCGATCTTCCAAAAAATCGATTTTTTAACAAAATTTGTTGTGTTTCGTTTGTTTGTTAAGATATTGGGACCAAATTTGACATTCGTGAGTATTTTATAGTTCCTAAGTACTATATTTGTAAATTTAATACAAAGCGGTTGACTAGATCATATAGCTCCCATAGGACCAATCGGTCCAAAAACACGTTTTTTATACAAAATTCTATGTGTTTTGTTTGTTTGTAAAGATATTTGAAATAAATTTGGCATTCATATCTTTTTTAAGGTATTTAAGCACTGTGTCAAATTTTATTGAAATCGGTTGACTATATCATATAGCTCCCATAGGAACGATCGGTCAAAAAAAATTTTTGCTTAAAAATGTGAAGAAATCGGACTTTATTACAAGCTAGTGGTACAGGGTATCCTAAAGTCGTCCGCGCCCGACTTTACGTCCGCCATTTTTTTTATTATTATTATCATTATTTATTTAAATTTTAAAACCATTTTCAAAATGAGTAATTATATCTTTAAAATATATTCCATATATGTAATATATACTTTGTTTTGAACTAGAATTTAAGTTGTATTTATTTTTGTTATTACTATTATTTATTTTAAATTTAAAACCATTGGCAAAACGATTAATTATATCTTTAAAATATATTCTATATATATACAAATGTAATATACATATATACGAGTATATTGTTCATTCTCTGTCAAAATATATACAAAGGTAATTTATATATTGTTCATTCTCTGTCAAATCGGCGCACAATCAATTTTGGGTTAAAATTTTTCTCATCTCTTCTACTTTTTCATGCCGCACGGTTGACATTTTTGTTCTGGTATCCGTCATCTTGCAATTTTGAAATTCTATCTCCCGATTCATGAGAACCGATAAAGTATATATGCATAACCAAATCGTGCTATAATCATAAAATTTTTTTTTCTGTTTTACAGCGATCATATTGGATTTGCCATTTTGAAAAAGTAATAAGATGATTATAATCAGTTACCTTAAAAGTATATGACTATCATATAAAGGGGTTACAGTGTTGCAGTAATGTTTTGAGATTAAATTAAGCAGTTAATATAGGTATCAAATTTTACTGGACTGCAAGAAAAACTACAAAAAATTACGAAAGCCCAAAAAACATGAATTCATCTTAAAAAGTGTGA
The DNA here is from genome assembly GCA_037043745.1 of Chymomyza amoena. NCBI lineage: Eukaryota > Metazoa > Arthropoda > Insecta > Diptera > Drosophilidae > Chymomyza > Chymomyza amoena. The sequence goes on from JBAMAX010000032.1 coordinate 37,197, forward strand.
AATGTGCAGATGGGTGGCTTATTTGACAGAGAAGGATTTACACTTAAAAGAAATTCCTGTATGTTACATTAATTATAACAATTCTTAAGTTCTTGATTTGTTTAAAATTGGTTCTTTTTTAATAGCAGTGTAGCTATTAAAATATTGGTTAACACGTCTGGAAAAATGTGAGTGTATTGTAAAAACAAAAATGGTCTACTCTTAATTTTTTTATTTGGCCAAAGAGTAAATAATTTAATAATATATAAATTTTAGGTACTTTTAGATATAAATTTGCTTAGAATATAAGTGGAGAGTTGGTGATAAAAATTTAAAAATTCTATTGATTTTTTGTCTATACCACCGGAACGTGATCTTTGAAAGCAACAAAAGCACCGTAAGGCGACTTTGCAACTTGGAATGGCCAGCTATGTTAAAATAGAGTATTTTTAAGTCGGACAGGACTGAACTAAATTAACACTTTTTGAGAGGATATTTCATCTTCTTTCTTCATCTTTTTCAATAATTATTTTTCTTTTTCTTCATCACAAAAATCCATTTAGATAAATTTATGTTGTCTCTCCAATTTCTTATATTTTATCTTACTTTATAATCCATCCATCATTAGACTGTAGAAAAGTATTAAAGAACGTTTGCAAATACTTGACTGACTGTATATCCTGACCTAGGAATATTTTGTATATTTTTATTGGGGTTCTTTGACCTTATTGGGGCTTGGTCTATCAAAGTTTTGCAGCGAAACGTGTAATTTCGGTGCTATGCATTTACACTGCGCCAAAAAATGTGCTTGAACTTTTTATTGGTAAGCAAAGATTGAACTTGATGAAAACTTACTACGGTAACGATATTTATATACTATTTTTGGTAAGATTTTATTCTTGGTAAATCTTCTAAGTGCGATCATTGAGTTTCCTTTGGTATTTACTCTAGTACACAGATTTTATCGTGCGGAACTCTTTCGTTCAATGTATCTATAGAACTAATCGCAAAGTGGATTGAACAAATGACTTAATTTTTTTTTTCATTCTCAGCAAGCAGACCGCGAGCTCGGCATGCGCTCTCGTCCCTCTGTGTAGATTACTGGGGAAATCAAATCTGAATAGATGTCACTGCTAACCAATTCGAGAAGACGTCATCAATAAGTAATACTCCTACGCAGATATGGAAAGATGATGACCTATAAATATGGCTAAGGTAAGTACCCCAATTTTTATTTATGAACCAAATTTTAATATATTAAATCCTAACTAACTAACTAAAATTACTAGTTTTCACTCTAGTGTGAGCCTTTAGCTAAGTACTTATAACATCTTATATACGGTAATACAATATTTTCAAATAAGATGGCATAAATTTGTTCCTTTAATAAGTTTATTGACGTCAGCAGTGTTTAAAATGCTGGTGAGCGTTTAATGAATTTTAGTAAGGGAAGTATTTGGAATTGAGGTTAAGAAAGCAAGGTCGCTGTATATCAAATATATAAATACTAGTGGGGCCGGCAGACGTTGTCCTGCCCAAACTTCTTGAATAGTCTTAGAGTGTATAAACATAGTAAGATTCTCTAGTTACCTTATCTAGACAATCTTAAGATTTTTGGATTTGGTGACTTTCATGACTCTCTAAAAAGCCGTATGGATAAACTTAAGTATTCTTAAGATAGCTCTCATCTCTAATAAATTCATGCCCCACAGAAACTACCATTCAACCTCTTTGCGACTATGCTTCTGTCTGCACTTATTGTCCGATACCCGGTGTTGAACAATTTTGTACTATGCTATATTCACGATATTCACAAATGCGTATATCTCACAAACCAATACACACAAACATATCGCAATAGGTTTAAAACATCCGTATTGACAACTTCTAAAACACGCAAAAATCAGAATTGAAATTCATCAACGTATTCTTGAGAACATCCGTAACACGTAAAACATAACTTTCTTTTATTTATATATATTTGTTTAAAATTAAAATATAAAACGGAAATGTTAATGTTGATTTTAGGCCACATTTTTCAACTTCCCTGTTTACAGGTATAAATTTAGTTTCCTTTATATTAAATGGAAATTAGCAAAGAATAAAATTATAAAATTTTTAAACTGTGTCTAAAGTTTTAGCAAAGTCAAGGTGAGCTTATTAGTTAATCTGACAATGTTCACAATGCCACACTATAAAAAAATATAAAAAAATTTGTCCAAAAATTAAAAAGAAAATGTTAGGGGTGGCAGCCCTTATCACTTAAGGGTATGAAAAATGGATGTTACCACCAATAGGCACACAAAATTTCATGACAATCGGTACAGCCGATTTGGAAAAATTTAAAAAAAATGTTAGGGGTGGCAACCCTGGTTATAAAAAATAGATGTCGGCCGATTCTCAGGCTTACCCAATAGGCACACAAAATTTCATGACAATCGGTACAGCCGATTTGGAAAAATTTAAAAAAAATGTTAGGGGTGGCAACCCTGGTTATAAAAAATAGATGTTGGCCGATTCTCAGACCTACCCAATAGGCACACAAAATTTCATGAGAATCGGTCCAGCCGTTTCGGAGGAGTATGGTAAGTAACATTGTGACAGGGAAATTTTATATATTAGATATATATACATATTTTGATCCATCCTTTTTACCAAGAGGCTTATCATAACCTCTACAAGCGATGCAGCTAGAGTTACCTCAAATGGACACCTAGATTGTATGGTACAAAGGTTGTATATAGTTTGTGCAAGCCGAAAATTTATTTAACATACAGAAGGAGACGCCGAAGACCCCTCAAAGTATGATTAGAGTGAGTAGAGAAGTCGATATACCTATATCCGTCTGTCCATCTGACCGTCTGTCCGTTCGTATGAACGCCTAGATCTGAGAAATGGTAACAGTAACGAAACTTTTAGATAAGATCCCTTATTATTCCTTAGGAGACAAGTTATTTTATTTGTTTGATATCGGGCTAAATTATATAGCTCCCATACGGGTGTATTAAACGGCCTCGAAAAAAAACTAAAATTTTAGATGGATAATTTGTTTGTTTATAAAGATATCGTAACCAAATTTAGTACTTTTAATCTTACTCTCTACTCTCCCAACAATATCAGCTAACAACACAAATGATTTTAACAAGGTGTCCCAAAACAGTGTGCAAAAAACTTTTGCTCACGGATACACAATATTGACAAAAAAAATCGTATTTATGTGTTTTATATCCTCATTCTAAAACTCTTGAAAAATAATTCCTTGCACATTATATTGAATTTCTTAGACTAATTTTTTTTTTCAAAAAATAACTAACTAAAGTACTTGACCGTGCCTTTGATATACGAGCCCAGACTACTATTAATTCGTACGGCAAACTTGTTTACCCATATGCAATGTTTAACTGACGATATTTTCAATACCAAAGTAGATAGCACATGCAATCCTATTTTTTTCTGAAAGATCATTTTATTCTGTTGTACTTCAACAATAATAATTTCTTTGAATGCTTTGCTGAACTGATAAGAAAAATTTGACCAGTATTAATTCGTACTGTGCGTTAAATATTTACTATTTGATTAAACATGTAATTTTTTTAAAATATTAATATTGGGTTATCTCGCCTTATGCCTTTACAACACATTTACAACACTTTGGCATAGATATTAATAAATTCTGACAATGTTCTGTTTAAATAGAGTCCCACATCTCTTGCAATTTTGTTTTTAAATCAGAAAGGGTTCTTTATGGCTAATTTTTTTTGGTTTCTTTTCATTACTCCCCATATATTCTCGATAGGGCTATTTGATGACCAATCTAAGACCCCAAATTTCTTATACTGCAACCATGATTTGGTTCGTTTGGCAGTATGAGATGATGCTCCATCCTGTATTCACCACAGTCAGCCAGTTTTGGTATTGATGGCAGCAATCTTTCTTCAAATATGTTAATTTATTTTTCAGCGTTGACCATCCCATCAATAAAGTGCAGTTGTCCTACCATTATGCTTGCTGGGAATTTAACTGTCCTTTTAAGGCAATCTTTATGGTACGCTTCAGTTTTGTTCCGGATAATTCACCTTCGCGCATCACCGACACTCACGTCAAATTTAGCCTCATCACTAAATATGATGAACATCCATTGCTTTTGAGTCCAAGACATCCGTTCCCGAGACCATTGTAAACGCTTCTTCTTTTGGCGAAGCGTAAGCAATAGTTTTTCTTGGCCTAAGAGTAATTTAAAATATTGAGTATATAACATAAATAGTCCTTATACATACTTTATAGAACTCATATCCAATATTTCACAGCTGCAGGCGCGTCCACTGACGCTTAACACTTTTTCCGATTTTATCAGACCATTCTGATTGTAAATTTTTTCAACTTTGGCGTCGATCAGCCTTCATAATTGTGACTAGGGCTCTTGTATCACGAGCTGTAATTGCCGATGTTCGGCCTCTATTTGCTATAATATTTTCAATAATGCCATTTTTCTTTAAATTTTTTACTATTCCTTGAATGGAAGACTTAGCCAGATTTAATTGCTTGGCTATTTTACCAAAAGAGTTCCCAGATTTATAATAATCTAGAACTAAACTTCTTATTTCTTTGCAAATCGGCTTACCACATACCATTATGAATATTATTTATAACCGAAAATGCATTTTCAATTTTAGTTTATTTTTAAAAGTTTTAATAGTTTGTTTATAATTATTACAGTACAAAAAAAAGGTAAAAATATGGCTTACAGTGCCAAGTAAGAGAATTTTTATATATATACATAGATAGAGTTCTTCAAAAGTATTATAATTCTCTTTGTTGGAGTTGATTAGCTGTAGCGGCAAACTAAATCTGTGCAGTGTATAATTTTTTCCCTATCCCATATTAAATGTGTGCTGGATATAACCAGCATGAATAAAAATTCTTAAAGTAAAAATTAACTTTCTTATAATAATTAAAAAAGTAATAAATAAAAACTATGATAATTATTTTGTACTTTTGATGGTTTTCTTATAGCACAATAAATGCGTAAACTAGTTGTGAATTATAATCAAATTGCTTATTGCATTTTTTATATAATAAAAATTAAGAGATATCCAAATACACGTTACCTTCTACTTGGCATTACGAAATAAAATCTGTGCAACTTGTACATATTTATGAGTTAAAGATGAACTTGAAAAACGCTCTACAGTCAATATTTTTTGAGCTATGCAGGTAAAAATCGAGATAAAGTTAATAATATACAAAAATAGAGAGTTATGTACATAACTGAAATCACTAAAATTTATAAACATTTTATTTGGAAGTTAAATTTATGGATAGATAAGAAAAACCTATAAAAAAAAATTGAAATCTTTGTTAAGTTTCATGATTGTATGCCTAAAAATAAAGGCGTACTCTTACTTTAGCTGGGCAGAAATGCAAAAGTGCACAACAAAAATGTATACAAAAATGGCGTACTTAAAGTCGGGCGCGGTCGACTTTGGGATACCCTGTACCACTAGCTTGCAATAAAATCCGGTTCCTTTATAAAAAACCAAAAACAAAAGAATTTTTAAGCAAAAAAAAATTTTTTTTGGACGATCGTTCCTATGGGAGCTATATGATATAGTCACACGATTTCGATAAAATTTGACACAGTTAATAAAGATCTGAATGACGAATTTGGCTTAATTATCTTAACAAACAAACGAATCACAACAAATTGTTTATAAAAAACGTTTTTTTGGACCGATGGCCCTATGGGAGCTATATGATATAGTCAACCGACTTTAATTAAATTTGGTACAATGCTTAGGAACTATAAAAAGCTTAGGCATACCAAATTTGGTCTCAATATACTCTCAAACAAACGAAACACAACAAATTTTGTCCAAAAATCGATTTTTTGGAAGATCGGCCCTATCGGAGCTATATAATATAGTCAACCGATTTTGTTTGAATTTGGTGCTTTTCTTTAGTACTTTAAATAACTTCTGAATGCCAAATCTGGTTACTATATCTTTATTAAAAACGAAATATAACGAATTTTGTATAAAAGGTAAAAAAAAAATGGTTTGGCCGATCGGTGCTATGGGAGCTATATGATATAGTCAACCGATTTTGATCAAATTTGGTACAGTGCTTGGGAACTATAAAAACTTTTAAATGCCAAATTTACGTTCGTCCGTCTGTCCGTTTGAATGCCTAGATCTCAGAGATGGTAAAAGCTAGAGTAACCAAACTTTTACATTAGATCCCATATTATTTTATAGGAGACAGTTTAATATAATTTTTTTGATATCGGGGTTATATTATACAGCACCTATAGGGGTGTTTCAGAGGACCTCTTTTGTTTACGAAGATATCTTAACCAAATTTAGTACCCAATTCAGTCTTTTTTAGTACCCATGCACTGTACCAAATTTTATCAAAATCGTTTGACTGTATCATATAGCTCTCATAGGAACGATCGATCGATAACCAATTGTTGTTTCAAAATTCGTCTGCTTTTGGTTGTTTATGAAAATATCGTAACCTAATTTGGCAATCAAATGTTTTTTGGTGTTCTTCGGCTATATAGTATACTGGATTTTATTGCAAGCTATTGGAGAGGGTATCCCGAAGAGTTCGCGCCCAACTTTAACGTACGCCATCTTTATTATATTAAAAATTTAAAATAAAAATTAAATTTAAATATATAATGACGCATATTTGACCATTTTTAAAAACTTGAATTTCGAAATTATTCGAATAGTTCCTTAAGCGGTAATTTTAGAAAAAAAAAGAAACTTAAATCGGTTGAGTTAGAGCGCCACACGGTCATGATTCCGGGAACTTTTTGATCAAGTTAGTATTGGTTAGCAACTTCATTCAAACCAGTTTTATCGTAGAGGAGATGCTCCAGGATGATAATGCCCTAATAGCAGCTTGGCTATCTGAATAAATGCAGATTTTAACTCCCCTAGTTCCCTTGAGAAGGTTACTTAGGGCGCAGATCTCTATGGCGTGAATCTCCGCTTGAAAGCCGCTGGGCCAGATGCCAATTTTGGTAGAGATTCAGGTGTTGGGTCCAACGACTCTAACACCTACGCCCTGCTCAGTTTTGGGTCCATCCGTGAACCATTTTTGGCACCGGAGGTTTCCACAGGGGCTGCCATCAGCCTAAGTCTCTCGAAGAGATCTACATTTTTTGTTATGAAATTATTTTGTGATCATAAGATCTGATCTAGAGCAGATCGATACATCAGCAAGAGAATATCAAAGTGCGGCATCCCAAACCTTACCTTAACCCAAATTCAAAGAGTTTTTTTTCTTTTTTTTTGTAACTTTTTTTATAGTGCGTTTACTTAACTAAAGAGTATATATATTTACTTTTTAAGTTTAATTAATTAATATCATTAAGAATAGGATTTATGTAGTTAGTTTCGTTGTCGTTGATCTGCTTTTTTTCTTTTCGTGGTAGGGTCTAAAATATTTATATGTTATATGGTTTTCATGTATTTCTGTAGTGGCTATAACTGATGGATTCTTTAACTTAGTTTAGATATAACATTTGATGCATTTGGTTGCTTTATAAAACTATGTTTTAGATTATAGTATAACAATTATCCAATGTTTTTTACGCTAGCATTATTAAAAAAAAAACAATTCCATAACAATTAAACAAATACAAAAAAAAATACGACTTAACTATAGTTTGCATTTGACGTTAAAAAAATACATTGGGTAACTTGAATGTGCGCATGCCTATGCTAGAGAACTAAATCTAATCTTTGCCTAATCCTTGTCTGCGCGTTCAATAAAGCCATTGCCATGTGGGTGCGGTCCAGAGTTTATGTTAAACAATATTTGCTCTACTCATCCAAGCAGATGGTGCGCAAAATGGCCTCCACCACAGAGTAGGGATCGCAATTGGAGCTGGGACGACGATCCTCGAAATAGCCCTTACCATCATCGTTGACACCACGTGGTATGCGTATGCTGCAGCCACGATTTGCAACACCGGCGCTGAAGTCATTGATGGAGCTGGTCTCATGCTTGCCCGTGAGACGACGTGCATTGTCCTGACCCTGTTTGGGATCATAGGCGCGTATATGACGCTCATGGCACTTGGAGAGCTTGGCTACAGCGGCCTCAATGTCGCGTATGCCGCCATCCTCACGCATAGCCTTGGTAGAGACATTGGTATGCGCACCAGCGCCGTTCCAGTCACCGGGCATGGGCTTGGGATCCAAGGTGGCCACAATCTGTATAAAGCATATGGCATGATTATATGTTGACACCAAGGATGTACATCCTAGTGCATAACTTACGCCAAACTCCTCCGAGATGCGATGCAGCAAAAAGCGTGCCATCCACAAGTCATCGCCAACGGAAATGCCCACACAAGGGCCTACCTGGAATTCCCACTGAGCGGGCATAACCTCAGCATTAGTGCCCGACACCTTGATGCCCGCATAGAGGCAGGCACGATAATGTGCATCCACAACATCGCGTGCATAGACCTAAGCACAGCAAGAATTTAAATCAGTAAGACTAGCTTTTAAATTATATGTTCCAGTAATTTACCTTGTTAGCGCCCACACCGCAGTAGTAGGGTCCTTGGGGTCCGGGGAAACCATTTTTGGGCCAACCCAATGGATGACCATCGAAGTCAAGGAATGTATATTCTTGTTCAATGCCAAACCAGGGCTCAACATCTATGCACTTGTTGGTCACCTCCAGACAGGTCTTGCGCTTATTGGTATCGGTGGGAGTACCGTCGAACTTGTAGGTATCGCACATGACCAAAATGTTGTTGCCACGGCGGAATGGATCTTTGTAGATCGCTACCGGATATAGATAGGTATCCGAATTGCAGCCCTCGGCTTGATAACAGGAGCTACCATCGTAGTTCCAAACGGGCAATTCTGAAAAAAAATTAACAATAATAAAAAAGTGTTTTGAGTAACGACCTCGCTTGGAATTTTATTTGCGGGAAATTGTAGCTTGGAAATCTGATACTTCCATTAATTAGTGTCAATTGGTTTAGTGTTACATTTTGTGTATTTTACGCCTTCCAACCACAATAATAATAATAATAAAAAAACAATAGCTACTGACAAAATGGCAACTAAAAAGTATTCATATACACTGAAATTACAAAATTATTAAAACGCTCAATATCATATTAATCGAAGTATAGATATTTTCCGAAATTTTATCAAATTGAGTCATACTTTCCCCTAGAGGATTTACACTGTAGCAGAATGTTAGTTCGCCGTTTAGTGCACTGAAAAAAACTTCCTTAAGGTAAGTTCCTTATATTATTCAAAACGTTAGGGAACTTAATTAAATGCCCCTGAAATTTTCATGTTTCCTTCAATATCAATCACTTTCCAAAATGAAAATAATATAATTTCGTTGATCTAAAGATTTTCTGATATATTTGCTTTTAGAAATATATATCTTTCAGGTTTATTCCCAGTTTTTGCGAACATTTCATACGATTTCGTTACGTGTTTCAAAATTCCTCAAAGCGAGTTTTTTTTATATGTTTGAGACCGAATGTTTTGTTGCAATAATGGATTTAATTAAATGCACCTGAAATTTTCATGTTTCCTTGAGGGATATCAATATCATTATTATTACGTTGATCAAAAGATTTAATGACTCATTTTCTCTTAGAATATATATCTTACAGGATTTTGCGAACATTTTATTCAATTTCGTTTCGTGTTTCAAATTTCCCCAAAACGAGTTTTTTATATGTTTGATACCGAATGTTATGTTGCCTCTTTAAAACAAAATACCTTAAAAATCATTTTTTAAATATTCTTTAATATTTTTAGATTCTATTTACCTATGCGAATTTAAAGTTATAAACAATAGTTAGCGAAAAATATTTTTATTTTTTTATTTCTGAAAGAACTTTTAACTATGGTTCATGTCTGGCACAAAAAAATTTTCATGTGTTTATTAAATGGTTCGTATCTTGCATACAAAAATTTCCCCTACATAAGAATAGCATAATCGTTAATAATTTCCCTCGAAAGGTGTAGAGTTAGGCAAGCAAAGCGTAAGGGAAATATCTATGAGTAGATATCGATAGTAAATTTAGGGGGCTTCGATCCCTGCGTGCTTTGCACACAAAACACCGTACGGCATTCTTTGCAGGTGCAAGCCAAGAAATTTTTATGTAAAGAAATGGAAGAAGATATCGAAATAAATCGGAAACTTCATCAGCCAGACTATTATGCGCCTCTGTGGGTAAAATTTAAGCTCCATTGCTCTTATAGTTTCTGATAACCTTTCTATTTTAAAGACAGGGTGGAAAGTGGTATGATCATGAGTATATATTGTATTTTCTGGTAAAATTTCAGCTCCATAGCTCCTTTAGTTTCTGGAAGCAATTATACCAGAAATTTAAGTTGCATTCTTTGTGGGTTTCAGTCGCAAAACTTTTATACGAGGCAACGGGGAAAAAATCTAAAAAAATCGGAAACTTGATTAGCCAGACTATTATGCGCGTCTCCATAGCTCTTATAGTTTCTAAGATCTTTTCTATCATACCAAAAGGCTGACAGACGGCCTGATCATGAATACATGTTTTCTGGTAAAATTTCAGCTCCATAGGTCTTATAGCTTCTGGGATCCTTTCTATCATACGGTTAGCTGGACAGACTGCCAGTCGGACGGACAGTGGGGTTGATAATGATTATATATAGTTTATGTTGTCTTACATGCCATAACATAACATTTACATTTACTTGGTAGAACATAACATAACGAACAAAATTAATTCGTTTTCGTTTTAAGTTTTCCGGAACAAGGCCGTAGAAATCTTCACTAATCCTCATATTATGCACACGAATCTGTATGCAAATCGGTAGAATCCACCGAACCCAATTAAAAATTGTTTTATTTTTAATTCCCATATAGAGCATATATTGGAACTTTCAATCAATTGGTTGGAAAATATCCACAGCTCCTAATACCTCTTTTAAAATGAGGAATGTAATTTTTCATAAATCCTCATATTATGTACACAAATTACGTTTCAAGTCGATAGACTGATAAAGAATCTTATTTTCCAAACTAATAAAAAAACAAGATCTCATTCCAATTGTTCGAGTTATTTAAACCCGTGGAAGTCATTTTTTTTTTATAAAAAAAACACATCCGCATTTTTTTATGTCGTGTTGATCTTTATCGAGTCCATATATATGTGGCAAAAAAATGTTGCTTTTTTTATATATGGACACGATTCTTGTTCTTGGGTTCTGAACTATCCGAAATCCATTCTTTGAGCTCACTCCTAGCACAAATCGAAGCTCAAACATTTCAGACCTATAGATCCTACTGTTTATTCTGTGCGCTAATCGCTTATTAAAGAATGAATGAACAAATGAACGAACGAATGAATGAGTTAACAAATAGATGAGCGAATGAATAAACGAATGAATGAACGAATCAATAAACCAATGAATGAGCGAAAAAATTAACGTATGAATGAACGAATGGATCAACGAATGAGTCAACGAAGGAGTCAACGAAGGAGTCAACGAATGAGTCAACGAAGGAGTCAACGAAGGAGTCAACGAATAAATGAACAAGTGAATGAATCAACGAATAAATGAACGTATAAATTAGACGTCAGGTTTTGCATATAAAACAACTATCGTGTTCAATTTTCAGTAATACCAGAAATTTAAGTTGAATTTCCCATAAATAAATTTTTGTTTAAACAGAATTCATGTGAGTGAAGCCCGAAAAACGAGAATACAAAAATTTCCCCTGTATAAAAATAGCAAAGTCGTTAATGATTTCCTTCGAAAGATGTAAAGTTGTGAAAGCAAAGTATAAGGGAAATTTGCATAACCATATATCGTTTGCAGTACGTACTTTGATAATATAATTTTTGTTTGTGGCTTTTGTATATATATAAATAAATGGAAATATATTAAGTATAATCATTATTAGTAGATACTATTTGTAAAGCTGTATCCCAATGAATAATGTGAATTATTTGTATAGCTACAGATACAATAAAAATAAAATTTGGACTTAATAGAGAACCGACACGAAACTACATGATTAAGAACTCTGATAAAAGTGTTTTTTGGAAAAAAGTGCATTTAAGTTAAATAAGACTAGTAAAATGATTTCTTCATAAAAAAAAACAAAAACGGTTGCTCTAAAGCTCTATTAATAAATTCGTAATAGTTTTTTTTTTTCCCCCAACAAATCGAGTAATGTCTGTGCCATGCATTAAACTATTAAAATTACTATGAAATCAAATTGCTTTAAACAAAACATCCCTGTCAAATAATATTAACCAAATCGCTTAAAAGATCTACAATTTTTCTCGCAGTGTAGCCACATTCACCCTGCTTGCACATTTGCTTACAATTGTCATTTTTCTCATATTATAATAAATTACTGAGCGTATATTAAATTTCACGTTTTGTTCTATAAGCCACACATAACCTCAACCCCGGCAAAAAAAAAAAGATACAGATATAGCTAAGGCTATATAGCTACTTATGTGGACATGTAACATATAATATAATATATATTCACATATATATATGCATTTTACGGTAGCAGACTTGATCATCGTCAGCATCATCACAAACATCGTTATCGTGCGTGATTTTTTTGTTTGTAAGCAGAACTTGACTTGCATTTTGATTTGAAGCTGTCCATCAAACGTATAAAAATAATAACACTTTATACGATAATACTAATTTAAAAAAAATATATAGGAAAAACAAAGCGGATTGAGGCTGTAACTGTTGCTAGCGCGTGGAAACAGGTTTGGCCCCACATTTCTGTTTTTAGTATATTTTAAAAAAACGCTACCCTATGAGTGAGGGGTATATTGCTTTTGAGAGTAAATTGGTGTAGAGTAAGCGTTTTTTGGTTTGAATTAATGACCTGTTAGCTGATCACTCAGCAAGGTAATATTGGTAGCTCTGGCTACTCTACAGCAGTCGAATTAATATTTAGTTTTTCAAAAAATTAAAGATCATCATCATCTCATTCTATGAGATGGACAATTTTGTTAACAGCTTTTGTGTTTATCTCATAGAATCAAGTTGACAGTTTTTGAAAAAGGTCAAAGCAACAAGTTGGCAGCTCTAACATTTCCAAAACAAAGTCGCTACAACTTTGCAGGCTCTATAGGAATCAGCTAAACCTGAACCTTGCAAAATATTTTTTAAAATATAACACGCATTTTTATCTCCTACAAAGAAAAACTATCAAGCTAAAAATAAAATAAAATCGTGATTTTAACAAATATCGTATCCATTATGTTTTTCAAATTTAAAATCGCTATATTATTATTGCTTATGTATTTTTTTTATACATTTAAATTAAATAAAAGTTCCTATTTTCTTTAACCTAAAACTATAAATTATATATATTATAGTTAAATATTACTTTTTTACTTAAAAATAACAAAGTAATTTTTAATTTTTAATTATTATAATAAAAATTGAAAGTAAAAACTATTCGTAAATTTCTATTTTTAATATAATATATGATATTTTATTTTCAATATATGAAATAACAATAATAATATAATAATTAATATTATAATAATAATTTTTACTATCAATTTTTATTATAATAATTGAAAAATAAGAGTTATTTTGGAATTTTAAGTAAAAAAATTTATGTTTAACTATTACGTCATAATTTATACTTTTATTCTTAATTTCTTAAAAATTAAATTATAGATTTTCCGAACCATAGAACGACTCATCCATTGACTAATTTTAGCATTCGTTTTCATAAAAGAATCAATATTATGGATTCCCCAAAATATAAATTGAGATTACATATCTTTTGAAGCAGTTTGCTTTTTATTTTGTAGGCTTAGCTTAATTTGTTTATTTAGTTAATTTAAAGGATACCTCAAAGCACAGCTTAAATTAAAAGTAAAAAAAATAATTTTATTAATATGAAAAAGAGAACGAGCCAAAAAAAAATTCGTATGCAACTAATCCACGTCTGTAGCGCGAGATCTATAAATATAATACAGCCCTTGGTTCAATAGATATCTTAATAGAATTTTTTATTAATTTTCAATTCAATTTTAATATTTTGACGGTGTTTGAAATATATCTCATAAAATAAAACGAGGGGGGAAAAAATAGATATGAAATAATTCAAATCTTAAGCTCGATATCCAAAAAATTTATGGTTCAAAGGATATCTCAAGTGCATTTTTTTTTATTTTTTAATTTTCGATTCAATATTAATTCCCTGACGGTATTTGAAATGTAGCGAAGAAAAAAATACATATGGAACTAATCTACGTCTCTAGTTAGAAATCTATGAATTATATTCACAGCTCTTGGTTTAAAAGATATTTTAATTGCATTTTTATTTTTTAATTTTCGATTTAATTTTATTAGCTTGACGGTGTTTTTGGTATTTTTCAACTGTATGGGAATTCTGAGAATTAATTTCTTAATTACTTAGCAACAATAAAAGGAATTTTTTTAAAAAAATTGTATTTCAATTTAAGAAAAGTTATTTTTTTAGATGCTTAATTGAAAAAACATTTTTTTTTCAAATAATTTTTTATTAACAAGCCTGAGATCTATGTTGCTATGGCTATAAACCTTTTGTGATCCTCAATTAATTTTAATTTTAAAATTATATAAATAAATTATTTTTTTATCTAATATTAAATTACACTGTTTTCTAGATATAAGAAGAAACAATTAGTTTTATAATTTTATATTACATAACTTGAAAAATTTGAGTCATTTGGTGATATTTCCATAAAAAAAATTTATATTTAATCATTGTTTCATAATTCTTATTTTTACCTAAAAATATTAAGACAAAAATGGGATTTATGGAATAAATTAAAATTTGGATTTTCTTTTAAGTACTATTATTTATGGCGGCTCATATATGCTTTTTTGTTCTAATTTTCTTAAGCCTCATAGTTTTGTAGGAAATTTGAAGTATTTTCATTGTTGAATGATCGTGATAAGAAACCGATATATTAAGCAGAGAATCGATTAATATATATATACTAGCCGGCCTCCGGCACGCTCGCTTCGCTCGCTCGTCTAGATCTTTATTTTCTTCCAATGATTTATTTTTGTGGCGAATTCACGAAATTGCATTATGTGCAAATATTGATCTGATCATATGTATTTTATACAGAAATCAAAACATGAATTGTAAGCAAAAATCGCAGAATTCCTTTCTTCTTAAGAAAACTTTCTTGGAAAGGAATAACTAAATCAATATTAATTTCTAAAATTGATGAAATTGTAAATTATCCTACCGAGTTTTTAAATTCACTTGATTTGCCAGGAATGTTAGGAGTGGCAACCCTTATCTCTAGGGGAATGAAAAATAGATGTTGGCCGATTCTCAGACCTGCCCAATAAGCAAAAAACAAAATTTCATGAGAATCGGTCTAGCCGTTTCGGAGGAGTATGTTCACACAAAAACCAATATTCACAAAAATGCGTATATCTCACGAACTAATTCACACAAACACATCGCAATAGGCTTAAAGCCTCCGCATTGACCTCTAACACACGCAAAAATCAGATTTGAAATTCATCGACTCGTTCATGAGAACACCGATAGCACGTAAAACATAAGTTTCTTCTTATATATAAAATTCTAGTTTCACAATGTTAGTTACCATAATCCTCCGAAACGGCTGGACCGATTCTCATGAAATTTTGTGTGCTTCAATAAAATAAAATTTATAACGTTTATAATTTTTGTGTTTCCTTTGGACAAAAACAATTAACTAAAAAATATTAGTTAATCTGACAATGTACACAATGCCAACCTAAATTAAAAAAAAAATTTGTATTGGAAAATCAAATTGTCCTTTTTAGTATTTTCGTCGCAATTTTGTTATATTTTCTCAACCTTAAACAATCCTTGGACTTCCACGAACATTTCAAGACCAAAATTAGCCAAATCGGTTCAGCCGTTCGTGAGTCCATAAGCTTCAAAGGAACATAACATTGTGACACGAGAATTTTATATATAAGATATATAAGTTCTTCTAACTCCGGGTGGAGCGTAGGACATCGATTAATGCTGATCGATATAATAAGATCAGTGATCATATAGCCTTGCCGATGAGTTAGTTCCCAAGAAGCATAAAATAATTTGCTAAAAAACGATTTAGGCTTGCTTAATTCTTTGAAAATCATTTTTTTTTCTCTATTAACGCAAAAATTAGCATCTGGAACTCAAAACAAATTTTATGCATACAAAAAAATGTTCCTATTTTGTATAAATGGTTCATGTCTTGAATAAAAAATTTCCCTGGTAATAGGAATAGCTTAGTCCTGATTTATGATGTCTCGTTGGGGCGTTTTTTTTTTATATGTACAGTTCTTTTTCGGATTTAGTTTCCGACATAACCTGATTAAACTATTAAATCAACTTAAGGCAATTGAATTGAAAGTCCGAAGTGGGACCAAAAATTCGCTGTAATCCTCCGTAGTTCGCTGTTCAAAAGTCATTTTATGTCAAATGAACTGTGCCTTCAGTATAATTCGCACAGCTCAGTCAAATCTTGCTCAAACGAGATTTCCGCAAGATTCTATTTACAAAACTAAGCAGTGTATCCCCCCACGCAAATAGTATCTGTACTTTTTTCTATTTTGTTATAATAAATATTGTTTTTTCCTTTGTAAAACCAAAACAACACCTTAAAAGTATTTATATAAAAAAAAATAAAAACTTTCCGCTTATGCTAATTTTGTTGCAATTTAACAAGAGAAAAATTAGAATACTAATTAATTGACACTCGCCTGACTGTTGCAACAACTGCTCATAGTGCTCGGATGACCTTGAAGGCAAGTTTTTATTTACAAGTCGGTATCTCTAATGTGTTCTCCAAAAGCCCTCTTAAAAGTCTATTCAATTCCATGGGCCTTACGACAGTCAACAATTGATAATGAGCTGTTTCTAAGTTTTTATTGTTGATAGTGACGTCTAGTCTAGTCTTGAGTGACCGAGTACCGTTTTCATTGGCAACAGCGACATTTAGCTACTTAAATTATGCATTACTTGAGCTTAACTAAAACTTGATTAAGTGTAATAATAAAAAAAAACAAAAACAAATGATAATGGGGGGTCTCCCAGTGTGGTCTCAGCGTAAGATTACTAAAAACTATACTAAGTATACCTTTAGTTTTTAAGCATATTTCTAGATGTTTTATAAGTTGGCAGTGGGTTGATAGACTCCAAAATTACTACTACTACAAATTCTGAACTCCTAAGTGGAGCATAGAGCCTCTCGGAGATTGTCACCTTGTCGTGTTGTGGGGCTCATTAGGAGCGATAAATCCAAGAGCGATGCCGGCGGTAGCATAGCTATCGGTAGGGCCACCCTACATGACCAAGCAGAAGTGTCCTCTGTATTGGTACCGGCGGAAGTATTTTTCAAGGGCCGCCCGTTTGCGAAACAAATCCGAGTGCACGGGCTCCGTGATTTTAAGACCATTTAAGTCACATGTCTCGTTAAACCAACCCTGGAAAAATCCAGTTTATCTGTATGGCTTTACTTCTTAGATAACGAAAAGCTTTCTTCAAAGATCTAGTAAGCCTGTGCATAGAGGAGCTGACTCCTTTTATCGAATCCTCAAAAGGAGGTAGCAAGGAGAGTGCTTTAATTAGCCATACATTCTACCGTACCAACAAATTTGTGTTTCAAAAGGTCTCCCCGTCAACTCGGGGCGAAGTAGCCCAAGTAACTTAAACTTATCTATACTACTACTACTATGAATTCTGGACTCCTCAGTGGAGCATAGAGCCTTATCCCGTCTCGGGGATTGCCAACTTGTCGTGGTGAGAGGGCGATGAATCTAAGAGCGACGCCATCGCTAGGGCCACCCAAGCCGGTAAGGTCGAGGAAGAGTCCTGAAGCGATGAACACCCCAAAAAAAAAAAAACTGGTGCCTTTTTGGCAGCCAAATTGCCATCAGGTAAGCGTCTGTTTCCCCATATCAGGGGCGGCTTCTAACTAAAGAATCTTTGAACCCATCACTCATTGATTCTCAGAAAATATGTCAGAATAACATGGAACAAAACAATAATGGAAACATGTCTCTAATGGGTACCCAACAATTATTGGTCAGGGGGATTGCTACGGCAGCCAGCACAGAGGATTTGGAGGTGCTAATTTCACATTATAACGACAACATGATGAATGCAACCAAGACTCCAAAATAAATATTGCCTAATAAGCAAGTGTTGCAGCTACAAGCTTGTGAACACCCCTTGATGTTGCATACTGTTGCAAATACTGTGTTACTTGCCATTCTGAGTAGCTTTTACTTTAATTGCTTCTGATCACCCCGTAGCAATCAAAATTTCTAGGCTCTAATCTAATAACCTTTTCACTTTAAAGACTTGGGTGTTTGTTGTTTGCTTAGTCTTGCAGAAATGCAGATTTAGCCCAACAAAAAACTTACTTAAAATAACTGCTCCTAGCAACCTTTTATCGAGTTATGGCCTGATGTAAAATGTCTCTCCAGGGAACTCTGTTTAGCGCACACGTTCCCCATATCGTAAAACCAAATCTAGCTATTGAGCTAAATATCTCTTCCTTGTCAAGCGAGTCATTGTCGATTGCTTCGTAGTATAGCTACAACAACAGCATTGAAAAACTTACTCCAGCTTTCTCTATTAGAAAGCAAAGGGGATTGCAAAAGAGAGCATCATCTTTTCTGAAATTTTGAATGATGTTCCAAACTACGGAGAGGTCTGTGGTCGCTGAGGCCTTCTCTATTAGAAAGAAAAAGAGATTCCAAAAGAAAGCATCGCCTTTTCTGAAACCTCGAAAGGTATCAAAAAGTACGGAGAGGTGGCTGAGAACAAATATGACGTCTGAAAAATAAACCCCCCAAGTAGTAAGTTTGAAGTAATTTCAAATGAAATTACAAAGTAAAAAATTATTGCCTCAAAGGCTATAGAAGGGATATATTTCCGAACTTTGCAAAAGAAAATCGTAATTGATCGCTTGAACTTTTAAATTGAAGGGTAAAAGTGGCACTAAATGATGTAGCTGTAGAGACAGACCACCCTGTACATAATCTCAAAAGTAACCCCATGTAGTATACCTGCGCTGCCGGTACCCTCTGCTGCGCCCGTTCTAGGCGGTGCCATGGACATTAATACCGCACTCCAGGAAGTGCTCAAGAAGTCGCTTATCGCTGATGGACTAGTGCATGGTATTCATCAGGCCTGCAAGGCTTTGGACAAACGCCAAGCCGTACTCTGCATTTTGGCCGATTCCTTTGATTTGTATTACTGGCAGGGTAGGTATACTACACCCATTTTATGGCTACATAATCTTAAATATCTCAAAATCCTGACGTGATGGGCCATATTCGGTTTCTACGCAGCAAATTACTTGGGAAATTACCCTTAGCTTTTCCACAACTGACATGAACTGGTAGTTGTGGACCTGTGTAATTATTTGAAATTCTTTTTTTTTCTGAATCAACCCAAAAAATAACACCTGGAACTCAAAACGAATTTTAGGCAAAAAATGTTCATATCTTACATAAATGGTTCATGTCAAGCGTAAAAAAATTTCCCTTGTAATAGGAAATTTCCCTTAGCATCCTGAACTCAAAACGAATTTTAGGCATACGGTCACTTGGTTCATGTATTGCATACAAAAAATGTTCATATTTTACATAAATGGTTCATGTCTAGCGTAAACAAATGTCCCTTGTAATGGAAATTTCCCTTAGCATCCTGAACTTAAAACGAATTTTAGGCATTAGGTCACATGGTACATGTATTGCATTAAAAAGTGTTCCTATCTTGTATAAATGGTTCATGTCTAGTATAAAAAAATTCCCTTGTAATATGAATAGCTTAACCGTGATTTCGATCAAAAGCACAACAGCTGTGAAGACAAAGATTAAGGGAAATATGAGTAGGAATTGACAACTAACAATGTGGGGGGAATTTATTCTTCTTCATTTTGTGGAGCGCGGACATTTTTAATTTTATAGTTATAAATTGTGTCTTAATAAAAAAATATTTATTGGTTCATTCTAGCCATGTGAAATAGTTAAGCATGATTCGGTTTGTATCTGAAAATTTTTCTATCTTGTATTAAAGGTTCATATCTTGCATAGGAAAATTTCCCTTATAATAGGAAAAGCTAAGTCCTGATTTCAATCAAAAGCATAACAGCTGTGAAGATAAAGACTAAGGGAAATATGAGTAGCAATTGACAACAAAAAATGTGGGGGAAATTTATTCTTCATCATTTTGTGGAGCACGGACATTATAATTTTTTAGTCATAAATTGTGTCTTAATAAAAAATATTATATCTATATTCACATTTCACATCCTAGCTATGTGAAATAGTTAAGCATGATTGGGTTTATATCTGGAAATTTTTCTATCTTGTATTAAAGGTTCATATTTTGCTTAGGAAAATTTCCCTTATAACAGGAATAGCTAAGTCCTGATTTCGATCAAAAGCATAACAGCTGTGAAGACAAAGATTAAGGGAAATATGAGTAGGAATTGACAACGAAAAATGTGGGGGGAATTTATTGTTTTTCGTTTTGTGGAGCGCGAACTTTTTTAATTTGATAGTTATAAATTGTGTCTAAATAAAAAAATATTTATTAGTTCATTCTAGCTATGTGAAATAGTTAAGCACGATTGGGTTTATATCTGGAAATTTTTGTAAATTTTTTTCAACATAGTTTTTTTTGGTATTTTCTTTTCGTAGAAGCTATGAACATATAATAAAAGTTAAAAAAATCACTTCAAATAATTGAGGTGAAGAAAAATCAGTTGTAAAAGTGTTATACATGGATATTTCGTAGATGAAAGTCACAAAATCGTGGATATTTCAATATTTCTATATTGTTAGTGCCCGTTTAATAAATAAAAATCAAAGTAAGTGATTCTTATTAAAACAATTATTTGATATATAGCTAAAGATACTTGACATTGCATTTGTAAATGTTTTTAATTGTTTAACCCAATTGTCATTATTTAATTTTCCTAGCAAATGACTTTGATTAAGTATTTATAGAGCTTTTGAAATTGACATATTATTGATTATAGCTTGTCTCTCCACTGCTGCATATATAAATTATTAAATTGTCTTCTCCAGGCACTTCACATTTTCCAACGAAAGTACAAACAAATCGCCATTCTGCTACCAACAAATTGTAACTAAGTCCTATGAAAGCCAAGTTAAGTGGCTAAATGTCTTGAGCGAGTTGAATTGAGTACAAATCAGACAATTGAATAAAAAGTACTCTCCTTCTCTCTAACTCTTTTTGCAACAATCAATAGTAGGCACGCCTATTTTCTAAGCCAAAAACAATGCGGAATCAACCGCCTCCCACATGCAACAATGCATTATGCATAAATGTCAATTAAGGCTTTGAACTTGTCCGGTGCGGCAAGTTGCGCTCTCTAATTGCAAGTGGCATGCAAAATTAATCAACTCAAGTTGAAACTACTGCAAACAGTATTCAATTTTGACTTAATTTCAAGTTCAGCAAATGACGGAAAGCACACTGAGAAAAATAACTTAGAAATATATGATTGAAATAAAAACAGATTCATGTGAGCCCAATAAAATAATGGGATTTTCTTAAAAT
Organism: Chymomyza amoena; assembly: GCA_037043745.1. Taxonomy (NCBI): domain Eukaryota; kingdom Metazoa; phylum Arthropoda; class Insecta; order Diptera; family Drosophilidae; genus Chymomyza; species Chymomyza amoena. The sequence goes on from JBAMAX010000032.1 coordinate 58,794, forward strand.
GTTGCCATAAATTCGTTGCGCATACGCCGTGTGTGCCTTTGAGCCCTTATCAGCTATACTTTTTGTTTTTTTCGCTGATTAAAATACTTTAACACTTACTTTGCAGTTTACTCCCAAATTTGATGATTATTTTTTCCCATACATTCGTACTGTTTCTACTCGAACAGCCAAGTGGCTATTAAGTCCCTAGTTTCGAAGACTTCGTGTATGAAGTCAGTGAATAACTGCCGCTTGTCTCTAGGAGAGAAGGCTGAGCAGTTGTTCAATTCAGCTCATATGAGTCCCAAGTCATGGAGACTTCAAGGGTAACAAGGAACTACCAGCATTTTCCTTCAAGACTAGGAGCGCCTGGGTATACCCATGGCCAGCTGTAAGCTGAGAATACGAAATTTGTTCGCTCTCTGTGCAAATAAAACGTGGAACATCGAACACGTGTAGGATCTCGCGGCAAACTTGGGCGACATACTACAGTAAAAGAAACAAAGAACTTTGCTGTCTGAATAGAAGCCCAGTGACTTCTGTAGAAGCTGTGTCGATGAGGAAGATCTAGAGACGGTGGAACACTTTTTCTGTCATTGCCCTGGGCTGGGCAGTAAAAGATTCATGTTCCTAAAGTCCCACTTTCTTGATGAATTATCTCAGCTCTCTGAACAGAGCCCAAAATGCCTTTTAAGATTTATTCAGGATGCCGGATAGCTTCCTCACCTCATATAGGCACCTTTTAAATGGAAAAGAGTGGTGAAATGGCTCACTGTAGCGGTATCGCAATGGGCCTATCCTTGGCCTAAGTGAGTTGGGACGTCAGTCCCAAATGCGGTCCTAACCTAATCCATACAAAGCCATCAACTTTATTACAATCTTCAAAGAACCTCATGAGCTTGAATTTAGACCAGCATTGCTTAAAAATATTACACTGAGAAAATAATGATTACTTTTGCGCTCATATACGATCGTCAAATTTACGCCAAGAGCAATGTTTCTAGCAGTGAGAGTAAAAATCTTTTGTCGCCATCTGAAATTCCTAATTTGGAGTAAGTTTACGAGAGTCTTATAGATAGAAATTCCTTATTAAAGAATATTTAGAGTGATTTTAAGAAGCAGTAAGCTGAAAAGAGAATGTCATTCTGGGGCTTTATGTCGAAGATTGGGAGTATTTAACTTTTTAATTAAAGAAAATAGCTAACGAAATTCCTAATTTCAGAACATTAAGAGTGATTTTAAGAAGTAGTTTTAAAGTGAATTTTATACCCTTCCTGAAAATATTTAGTCTTAATATTGAGAATTATTTATTAGTTAAAAAAGCGAAAAAATTATATAAATTTCCGAGTGAAACTTTATTTTTTTGGAGCAGGATTTTTTTATGTAGGTATTTTAAATAAAATAGCTATGTAGGCATATGTAGCCGTAAAAAAATAATTTCTTTATAATAATAAACTGGAGACTTTTGTCCGTTTCACTGTTTATGATCAAGATGTTTTTTAACTAGTTTTTAAATCGGTTGAGAATTTTAAGTCCTAATTTATGAATGGAGGTTATAATTAAAGCAACTTGAGTCTGGTAGGACAGATTGGATGCAAAGAACCCCTTTAAAAGGAAACGAGCTGACGATCTATACTGATGGTTCGAAGATGTATGAGGGCACAGGAGCAGGCATCTTCTCTGAAGAGCTTCTGACAAGGCTTACATTCCGCCTCCCCGACTGGTTGTGTCGTTTTTCAAGCAGAGACGGCTAGGTGGAAGTCCAAGGAACATTGTAATTATTGTCGACGGCCAGACTGCTATTAAAGCTCTGTCTTCACACACCATAAAGAACAAACAGATCCGTAACACGACGCTAGCGCTTAACCGTATCCATCACCACTCCATAACCCTCCGCTGGGTTCCGGGTCACGCAGCTGTCTGGCAGCTTACCTTTCGGTTATGCACGTAGAAAGACCATGACAGGGGACGTCGTATCGCGAATCAGGGAGACGGCTAGAGCTCTGGCGGAAAGAGAATAGGACACCCGAGCACTCTAGCCTAAATATGATCTAAAACGAACATCTTAACTTAAGCGCTTCCATAAAAATAGGACTAGGAGCTCTATAATGGAAATCTTAGCTAAAGATAGCAGGCTTTGTTTTAAAAATCTTTCGAGTTATACTTTCTAAAGATAGCAGGCTTTGTTTTAAAAATCTTTCGAGTTATACATACTTTTAAACGTACACAAAAGAAAAGTTATAAAATTCTTTGAAAATTCGTAGATAAAACTTTTGGCAATATGGCGGAGTATCATTACGAACTGAACTTGGATACACGTTTAAAGACGACAACATTTTGTCATGAATGGCAATCGATCTGCTGGTTTATGCTAAAAATCAACACAGTCCTTAAATTTCTAATATTTGATCATCCTACATTTTGGCTGCTAATCATTGCGGTGTTATTAATGGGTATAGCTATAAGCATGTATAGAAAATACAGTACCAGAAAAATGTAAGTTCGTAAAAAAAAATGTTGAGAAAAAAAAAAACTAATAATTTTGCAACTAGTTGAGGAATGAAATGTGTATCCAGCGCTTAAGTGCTGCAGAGATCTTGGAAAGGATAGCATTTCCTGGGTCACAGTAGAAAACAGAAAACAAACCAAGTCAAATCGTCCTCGAAAATGATGTCGAAAAGGAAATCTTGACATCGAAATCGACGGATCCTGAACAAACAGCACTGTTTGCTGTTTGTTCAGGATCCGTTCTGTTCCAGACTTTGAAAAACTGCCCTTGGAAATAACACCTTTGTTGCTGAAACACAAAAGGCAACCCTCGCAGCTAAGTGACATTTAATGAGTAGTTGCGTGCATTTGATAGATTTCCAAGTACAGGCGGCGTAATTAAAAAAGTAAAAATATTAAAAATAAAAATAATAAAAATAAGAATAAAGGAAAACATTGTGTTGTTGCTACTGTTAGTCTATTGTAGTCTTGCTATATTTTTTGTTTGCTTCCGAGATAAAATGATTTGCAGTTCTAATAAATGTGTGCATGAGCTTCATGGGCTTAGAAAGGGGGTTCTGGGGTTGAATGAAATTTTTGCAACAATCCGAAAGTTTTTTTGTAACAAGATGCGCCACTGATAGAAGAGTACAATAATGTGTATTTTTTATAACCTGTACCGTATGGTACCAAGGGTATATTAAGTTTGTGCAAGCCGAAAATGTATGTAACATATAGAAGGAGTCGTCGGAGACACCCCAAAGTTACATTAAATATTATATGATCAGGGTGAATAGAAAAGTCGATATACCCATGTCCGTCTGTCCGTCTGTCCGTCTGTCCGTCCGTCCGTCCGTTTGAACGCCTAGATCTCAGAGCTAGAGTTACCAGACTTTCACATTAGATCCCATATTAATTCATAGGAGACAAGTTTATTTTATTTTTTTGATATCGGGGATAAATTATATAGCTCCCATGGGGGTGTTTGAGACGACCTCGACAAAAAAAAAGCGTTTTAGATGAATAATTCGTTTGTTTATGAAGATATCATAACCAAATTTGGTATTCGAAACATTTTTATAGTTCCCAATCACTGTACCAAATTTGATCGAAATCGGTTGACTATATCATATAGCTCCCATAGGTCCGATCTACCAAAAAATCGATTTTTTAATAAAATTTGTTGTGTTTCGTTTGTTTGTTAAGATATTGGGACCAAATTTGACATTCGCGAGTATTTTATAGTTCCTAAGCACTGTACTAAATTTAATCCAAATCGTTTGACTAGATCATATAGCTCCCATAGGACCAATCGGTCCAAAAACACGTTTCTTATACAAAATTCGATGTGTTTCGTTGGTTTGTAAAGGTATTTGAACTTTTTAGCATTCAGATCTTTTTAAGGCATTCAAGCACTGCGTAAAATTTTATTGAAATCGGTTGACTATATCATAGCTCCCAAAGGAACGATTGCGTCAAAATAAAAATTTTTGCTTAGAAATTCTTCTGTTTTTGGTTTTTTGGGAAGAGATCGGACTTTATTACAAGCTAGTGGTACAGGGTATTTCAAAGTCGTCCGCGCCCGACTTTACGTACGCCATTTTTTTTTATTTATTTCGTAAATTTATTTTAACGGTTTCAAAACTAAAAATATTGAATTAATTATTTTATAATATTTATTATGTTTTAAAGTGTTTTTGTTTCCTCTTAAGCAAAAAATCATTTTTTAAGAATTAATTTTCTTCTTGCGAAATTTTTATAGGTATATCTTATCTCGGAAAACCTAAGCAGCTTTTTTTGCTCAATGAGCTCTAAATTTAAACAGAAAAGAACATCCTTTTTGTTTATTTTTTAGTTAGTTCGACCCAGTAATTTGGTTGGCAGTGATGAACATTGGGTTTTTTTTAAATTTTTTCAAGGGAAATTTTTGTATGCAAGACATGAACCAAGTGACCGCATGCCTTAAATACGTTTTGAGTTCAGGATGCTAAGGGAAATTTCCTATTACAAGGGAAATTTTTTTACGCTAGACATGAACCATTTAAGTAAGATATAAACATTTTTGTAGGCAATACATGAACCAAGTGACCGCGTGCCTACAATTCGGTTTGAGTTCCGTATGTTATTTTTTGGGTTGATTCAGAAAAAAAAGAATTTTAAATAGTTACACAGGTCCACAAATACCGGGTTATGTCAGTTGTGGGAAAGTTAAGGGTTTCCGAAGCAATTTGCTGTTTAGAAGCCGAATATGGCGCCAACCACGTCAGGATTCTGAGATATTTGAGGCTATGTACCGGAAAAACGGGGCTAGTTTTGAGATTAGGTGCAGGGTGGTCTGTCTTTCCAGTTACAGCATTTAGTACCACGCTTAACCTTCAATTTAAAAGTTTAAGATATCAATTAGGATTTTTTTTTTTTTTGCAAAGTTCGGAAATATATCCCTTCTACAGGGTGGTCGCAGTCTAGTGTTTGGCCTTTGAAGCAATACCGATCATTTGAGTTTCTCTTGAAGCGTCTATTTTTCTGTCTGCATATGCCTAGGTGAAAATATTTCAGTGAAATAGCGCTTGACATTAGACGCAATTGGGATTTAGCAGACACGACCTTCCGATAGCTGGCTCTATGCTGTCTGCAAATTGAGCGGAGGATCGTTCGGCCGAAGATGGCGGATTTTATCGAAGAATCATCTTCTCGGACAAAGCTCACGAAGGCTCAGAAAATCCGCAAGCGTTCCAGGTAGATAGCCAATGCACACACACACACACGACACCACAACGAGTGACTGTTTAGGTTTGGAATTTGCGTCTGGCGGCTGTCATCGGCCCATTTTTGTCTTCGATGAACCAACCGAAGGAGCTCGCCGTAACCATCAATGGCGTGCGCTACCGCTGCAATGTTGACCAACTGGTTCTTCGATGTCAAATTGAAGATGAATCCTTGCGACGAGTATTTGGCTTTCAACTACACGGCATCCCGTGCACACACAGCGAAGCTGTCCTACAGTATCGATCTTCTCGCGTCCACAATCGCCAGAAATCGCATAAGTCAGCCGAAATGTGCTGACGTGTCTTGGCCACCAAGACAGCTGCGCTGTTGACACCTTTGGACTAGTTATCTTATGGGGTGCGGTGAAAGATGAATGTTATGCCAACAATCCGCGAAACAAATAATGAGCTGAAGGCCGAGATTGGAGCCTCTATTGCCAGGATAAGGCCACGAAACAATCGAAAATGTGTTCACAAATTGGACCGATCGAGTGGCATACTTCCAAGCCAGCCGTGGCGGTCATTTGACCGAAATTATTTTTCATAAATAACATGTCATGAACCAAGCTTGCTAATGGTATAGGCGTGTTTGACTTTATCTGGCAAGATATTGCAACTGTTTTTTTTTTATAGCAAAATTAAATTCCAATTTGCTATATGCGACCACCCTGTACGTCATCTTGCACGTGATACCTAGAGCAGCTTTGATAGCAATAATATTGTGCTAGTTTTCTCTTGAATGGTTATATTTCTTCACTGTCTGCGAGGTGATCCCTGAGTGAGAATTTTCAACGATTTAAGGGCCGCTTGGCTATCTAGAGTCAATATTGGTTTCTACTAAACGCGGTCGATGAACATTCTCTATGCTGTCTGCTTTGATAATAGGCTCTCAAGAAGATACGGTTAGAAGATTTCTGAGCTCGGAAGACGACTTCAGTGATGTTTATGGCAACTTTTGCGGCATTTTAAGTATGAACTTTTCTAGCATAAAGCATGTTCGAATAATTCGAATTCGAATAATGTACAACAATATTAAGCATACGCCACGTGGCTCCGTTTAGTAGTGCCTACAAAGAACTAAAAAAAAACTGGCACCAACTAACGTCATAAATTAGCAAGAAATCTCGAAAGCTTCAATCTTTGCCACAAATTCATAATTAGTTCATAATTTATTTCGTCATTTATAGCGTGTGCTTGGTATTATCAAGAACGCTAATTTATAGCAGCGTCTGCTTCTAATTGCAACTAAATGAGCTTATTAATTCGTAATCGAAAATTTAATTTAATGAATGATTGGCTTTTTATGGTAGACGACAGTTTTAAGTCAGTGTTCGCCGCCAAAGCACGTGATATATAGAAAAAAAAATTGAAATATTATTATTAGCACTAATTTATATTATATGTGTGGTTTTTTTATGTAGCCTTATCAGGCTACATCATAAATGTGCGTTAAAAAAAATAACACTTGTAGATACTTATTTGATGGCTACTAAAATAGTGTAATCAAAGTTCAAATTAAATGAAAATTAATTATCCAAGGCTGCTTGGAAAAATCGCTGTACTCATGTGTGGAACTTGTGAAAAACTTGCACACGTCTTTATAAAAAAATTAGAGCATTTGTTATTAAATTTTAAAAATAATTAACGCCTTGCTGGACATTTTGACGTATTGCACTATTTTCACAAAAAACCATAGACCAAGTTTGTTGCAGGCCATAAAAAAACAAAAAAAAAAAACATGGTGCTATAAATTAGGCCTGTCCGTCTGAGCAGTACTCCCGCCCAACTATCAATTGCCTTGATTAGATTAGCTTTAGTTCACACACCAAAAAACTAACATCTAGTTTTTCATATTAAGCATACGCCAGTTTTGGCTCAGCCAACTTACCCTTTGGACTTTTGGGTATAAAGTCGAGTGTGCGATCCTTGCAGCGCAAGTCCTCGCCAGTGCCATCGATCCAGACGTAGGTGGCCTGCACCACATTCTCCTCCAGCGGCAGCGTTAGATAACGATCTAAGATGGTCTTGTTGATGCGCGCATTGGGCGAATCCTCCAGAATTCTAGCAGACATACTAAAGATGTTGTAGCAACAACAAGTACAAGAACAACAACCACAACAACAACGAGCACCATGATTTGTGTATGTGTGTTTTAATTAAAAAAATTATTAATAAATTGAAAATTAAACAATTATATTATTATATATACATATATCTCTGTATAGCTGTGTGCACTTAAGCGCTTTGGAAAAAAAAAATGTTTTTGTTTTTTGTTCAGAAAAGAAAATTAATTGTTTTTAACTGCGCACCTGACAATTTCTTATGTATATTTATTATAAGGAACTGGATTTATTTTTTTTGCTCGTTTGAATTAAATTCAAAATTTAACGGATTTATTTTATTTTGAAAATTTGATTTGATTTTGGTTTTTATTTTGGGCGAAATGCGCGGAACCGTTTCTGGAACACGACTAAGCTTCAAAGCGTTATTTCAACTCAATTTATAACGACGAAAAACGAATTGAAAATGAAACAACAACAACGAGTAGAACGACGGAAATTTGTTTTTACTGCCACTACTTACAACATTCTAAGCGCGTGCAACAACAACAAGAACAGCAGCTATAGCGTCAACTGCGA
>JBAMAX010000033.1:0-39208 GCA_037043745.1 Chymomyza amoena
GATATCTTTGTTATAAAACGAAATATAACGAATTTTTCTTTAAAAAAGTTATTTTGGCCGATCGGTCTATGGGAGCTATATGATATAGTCAACCGATTTTGATCAAATTTGGTGCAATGATTGGGAACTATAAAAAACCTTCGAATACCAAATTTTGTTACGATATCTTCATAAACAAACGAATTATTCATCTAAAACACTTTTTTTTTGTCGAGGTCGTCTCAAACATCCACATAGGAGCTATATAAGTTATCCCCGATATCAAAAAAATAAAATAAACTTGTCTCCAATAATATGGAATAATATGGGATCTAATGTGAAAGTTTAATTACTCTAGCTCTTACCATCTCTGAGATCTAGGCGTTACAAACGGACGGAACGGACGGACCGAACGGACAGACGGACATGGGTATATCGACTTCTCTATTCACCCTGATCATATTTCATGTAACTTTGGGGTGTCTCCGACGACTCCTTCTATATGTTACATACATTTTCGGCTTGCACAAAACTTAATATACCCTTGTACCATACGATACAGGGTATAAATGCCAATTAATATTCAAATATTTCAACTTAAAATTTGTAATAACCATTATAGCCAAGTTTATGAAAAGTCTTAGTATATTATTTTTTTTTGGCAACATTTATTTGTGAATATTCATTTATAATCTTAATCTAAATGTGTTAGTTAGTTTGATTCAAAAAAATCGCACGCAATGTGCGCTTATATATTTTATTTCTCTGCTACAGTGGCGCTTATATGGCGCTTATATATTTTGTTGTTCTGCACAGTGGCGCTTATATGGCGCTTATATATTTTTCTCTCGCACAGTGGCGCTTATATGGCGCTTATATATTTTTTTCTCTGCACAGTGGCGCTTATATGACGCTTATATATTTTTTTCTGCACGGTTAGTTTGATTTCAAAAAAAAAAATCGCACGCAATTTATGCAATGCTTGTATATATTTTTTCTACACATCAATTTTCATTAATTACTCATAGCCATATATCAATATTTTTGCGTATATATTTAACGCTATGTATAGACATTTAAGTTTTTGATCGTTAAACGATGCCAATTACCAATTAAGTCTGACAGTAACGCCTGCAGAATGTTATGTTCAAAAAGTAACGCTACGCAAGCGCAAGTTAACTTTTCAAATTTCACTCAATGCACGCTGGCGCCATCTATGTGCATTGCGCTTAGCTTAAAACAACAGCGCACAGATGGCGCCAGCTGACAGCGCTGCCAGACTGACAAATTTGACTACATTATGTAGTTTCAAAATTACAAAAAAACAATTCGCATACAATTTGTATTGTTTGTTTTTTTGTACATTCATATATATATTGTTTATATTTATTTTAATTAATTTATTCGCTTGCTCAATTACAATCAATTACAATTACATATACGTGTATAGTATAATATATTTCGTTTATATATATAGATGCTAATACTTTAGTGCCTGTTGCACATTTTAACTAATTTCTTACAACTTTGCTCTGGTTGCTGCTAACGCACGAACGTGTTCGCCATATTTGTTTTTGTTTTGTTTTTTTTGTTTGTTGACATATAGTTTATATTTTGTATACGTTTAAATATCGCTTAAATAATTAATATATGTTCTTTAATTAATTTTATTTGCGCACGCATGGCGTTTGATACAATTACAATTACATTTAGAATTACAAATACAATTACAATTACATCAATGCTTAACTAGTTTGTTTTAAGTTTAATATATATTTTATTTTGTTGTTTATATGTAAACTTGTGCTTCGAGTCTTTGAAGTTAAAATATATAATTTATATATAGATTTTTTTTTTAAGAACAATTTGTAGCGGCTGCATAAGTTTTAAGCTGCGCATTTAGCTGTACCTAAACATAGTTAATATATAATCTAATGTGCTCTAAAGCTAAATTTAAGCAAAAAAATTAGTACAAAAAACCAAAAATGAGTAAAATATTTATGTATAAAAATCGTACAATTAAACAAGAAAAAAATATATAATCAGTCATTTAAGTTATATATAGAGTTATACATACATAGGCGTGTCTGCGTGTCTGTGTGTGTGTGTGTGTGTATAATATTGGTTATGCTTTTATATATGCAACTGCGCAACTACAACTACATTTACTATAACACATTTAATAAAACGCTGACAAATTACATATATGTAAGTAGTTGTTTATATATGTGCTTACTAACACTAACAAGCTAAATGCTTTTATATATGTTTAAACTTTTTCACTTTATGTATCGTATCGTATGTGTACTTGTATATAATGTACTTGCCTTAGCGCTAAACATGGACAAAAAAATTTTCTTTTACTTTTTCTTTATGAACTTTTGTTTACGTTGAACATTTTACGTTGCTTACTTGCTACAAATTGCATTAATATGGCCTATATATTGTATATTTGTATAACATATTTAAGTTTTTCCAAAAAAAAAAAAAAAAATAAGTACGTACACACGTACATATATGCTAGACATATATAATTGATATATTATATTATATATTGGTTAAATACAAAGTAAAAGGCTTTTCAAAATCTCAAGTTACAGCGCTCAGATAACGCCTTAAAATTTAGATATGCTTAGAAATGCCCACCGATTGCATCAGTGTTGTAAAGTGTGTAAAGTGTTAAGCTACATTTTGGCTTTTTAAACACTTTTTGTTCGTTTTATTTTCGCTTTTTGTATAAAGTAATTAGCATAAAGCCTTGTAAAGTAAAAGCACGCACATACATACACAGTTTGTCTATAAACATTTACAAATTATTAAGTTAACTAAACAAATTACATATATATATAGTATATATTTAAAAAAAAATGTTTCAAGCATTTTTTGTAGTCGTTTCTTTGTGTTTTTTTTAACATTTACGCTCATGCGAGTTTAGTCGAAAACTAATTTTAATGAGATTTTGTCTGTCAATGTCTGTCCATGTCTGTCACTGTCTCACAATCCTTCCTCAAAACACAGCCCAAGCACGCTCCGCACTCCAAAATCTTAGCTGGGACGCCACATGCTACATGCCACAAAGCTGCGGCTTTAAAAAAATACAATTTTAAAAAACAAAACTTAAATAAAAAAATAGTAGGTCCAAAAATGTAAGCAAACATTTCATTATCACAAGTTTTTTGCTTTGTAAAAATGTTGCAGCCTGCGCATGTAGCGAAATATATTTAATTTTTATAATTAATTAGGTTTGTCTTGGAGCGCGTTGCCGTTAAAAATAAATTAAAAACATTACTTAAAAAAAAAGAGCGCGCTTGTGCTTGTGTGCATACAAATTAAAAAAAAAAATAAAATAAATTTTAAATCTGATTTAAAAACTAAAATCCCTATAGCAGCGCAGCAACAACAGCTAGACAAACGTCACACCTAACCTTTGTTATGTCCAACTTCCTGTCCAAATCCATTCCACTCCACTCCTTTCCACGCCTAGACGAATGTCTCTCTGATGTAGTTGCTGCTGCTATTGTTGCTTAGATCTTAGAACTCAGTTGATTGTCAGACGAATGACGAGAATCCGGGCAAAGGCGCTCGGGAGCGTGCCATGTTATTAACAATAATCTGACCACCATTGAGACTCATCACGGCGCTGCCCTCCGGCTCGGAGTCTGTATAGCTGGAATAATTGCGTACCGGCTTGGTCTTTTTCCATGACTGACGCAGCGAATCATTCACATTGGCATAATGATTGACAAACGAATGCGGATCCGAGCGCACGCTTTCATTTTCGCTTTCCGAGTGCTGCAAATTGTTTTATTATGTTAGTAAGTTTACAATTTTATGTGCCTCCCTAGCGGCACGACCCACCTGTGAGGCATCGGAGCTGCTCACCTCGGATGGCTTCTCGGTAACGCTGCTGTCATCGGGATTTTCATCATAACACTTCAAGCTCTCCTCATCACTGTGATAGGCTACCGAAGCGGGCGAGGGACGTGGTGGACTCTTGCCCAGCTGCATGCCAGTAGGTGGACGATTGGTGCTCTTGCGTCCCAAAGTGCCGAGAGTGCCGCTGCGCAAAGTGCCCACACTATTTAGTGTGCCCGTGCCTACGCCATGACGTGAACGATACAATTCCAAAGCCAGCTCCTGGCGCTCATCTATGGACATGGCCATGGACTCCTCCAGCGTTTTTTGTGCTTCCTCTGCAGGGGCAAAAGAAAACATATAGCTTAATCAATCATCTTGAACATCAACTTGGACTTACGCTTATATTTGTAGCTCTTGCTCTTAACACACAGCACCGCAATGACCATAACTATAATGATTATAGATATGGCTGCCAGTGCGACCATGAACCAGGTTTGCCTATAGAAAGGTTTGTGCTGCAAATAACCATATTCAAGATGCAATTTCGAGGGTGTCAATATGGAATCCTTTGAGTAAACCGGAAACGATATGCCATAACGATTGTAGGCAATCACGCGGAATGTGTACGCAGTGGAGGGCATTAAAATATGATAGCTAATGGTGAAATCCTGCATGGTGCCCATTCTGGTTTGTTCCAATTTTATCCAACGCGTATCATCTAAAGATAATACTTGAGTTAAAAGCGCATTTAAGAGAGAAAGTGAAGCTAATATATTGGGTTAGTACTAATGAATGCAAAAGTTAGTAAAACTACGTGAAGAAGCTATAAGCAGAGCTGTGGGATATGAGCAAAGTATATCCTGAGGACATCCTGTCGCCAAGATTATGTAGTACTTAAGTAAAGTAGCAAGCGGTATAAAAAATTATTTCCTTTATTTATTATCGTTTACAATTTTAAGTATTATATTACAAAACACAACGGCTGTAAAGTCCATAGATGGCGCCACACACGCTTTAGCCGCATTATATTTGAATAAAGGATTTAAAACAATTTCGTGTGTGGCCTTATCATTTTTTTTATGAGAAAAACATCGCTTAAGCTAAAGCTTAACTTGATGCGATATTCGGACTCTGTTCCAGTGAAAAAAATGATATAGAAGTGGTTTGGTGACCAAAAAAAATATATCCTCGGGATAATCTGTCTCTAGGATCATTTATGCTTTAAGTAAAGCAGAATTCGGTATAAAAAATGATTCCCTTAATTTATTATCGCCCAAAATTTTGAGTATTATATTATAAAACCTATCGGTTGAAAAGTCGATTATATTTGGATAAAGGATTTAAATGGCTTTATCATTTTTTTTTGATGAGAAAAACATCGTTTAAGCCAAAGCTTAGCTTGATGCGATATTCGGACTTTGTTCCAGTGAAAAAAATGATGGAGAAGTTATTTGGTGACCCAAAAAACTGTCCGCATGGAGACAGATTTGGCTTAAATATTAAAGTGATGCCTAAAAAGTCGCCTATTGTGAGGGTCTCGAAAAATCGATCTACCAAAATGTCATTTCAATGTTATTTTCCAGACTATATTGTTATTGAAGGAAACAATATTGATGAATGAAGTAAAATTTGTAAAAAAAAAGTTTTTATATGCAAGTTATCTTACGGATGCGGCGTAGCGACAGTGCACTAGAATATCATCCCAGTGGTTATGGTTTCGAATCCCCTGTTAAGCATGTTCCTGTTCTTTCCACTTTTCCTATTTCCCTAATTTTTTCTGTCTATTCCTACATCCTTATCCCTTACTCCCATTATTGGTATCACAAAAGGCCTGTTCTTGGCCTAAGTGAGTTGGGACTTTCTATCCTACGGACTTTTCAGCCAATGTGTCATTATATTATATAGGGGCTAGGGCGTTGTTCTCGCACCAAAGCCGTATTTCCCTCTACATTTAGGCGTAATAAATACCAAGATTTTTCAAAACAATTATATTTGTTTAAAATACTTTTTTTTTTTTTGCTAGTTACTAGCTTTAAATTAATTTTTAGTTTTCTTAACACTACTAAAAAAATGCTAGTAGTGTTCAAAACACTACTAAAGTGCCACAAGCTCAAAAAAATAATTGTGCTGAATATATAATAATTTTTCTAGCATAATCGGTAGCCAAAACAATAGCAATATATTTTTTAGTATTTTTCTAGTATTTACAAGCATTAGCAATATTTTACAGCTCTGCAATATAGCAACTTCAATCTAGTATTTTAAATACTTACAAACAAATGCTGGTTCGCCTTTTTCTACGCAAGCATATTCAAAATTTCGCAATGAATTTCATAAGAAAATTTGGTTGCAATTTTTTAAAAATATTTTTGTTTTTTGATTTTTTTTTTTGTAACCAGTTCACCAAATAAAAACAAAAGAGGTAAAAAATAAAAGTTTGATTAAAATTAGCCAAAACCAAAGGTTACATATTTTTACATATTTTTAGTTTTTTTTTTTTTTTAAAGTGCAGTCAAGCTAAGAGTACTTACCGCGCTTCTTGGCCTCAATGATATAGCCTATTATGGGTCCCTTTCCGGAAGGTCCATTAATCCAATGCATATCCACGCTGGACAGTGTCTTGGTTAGTATGAGATCGCGTGGTGCCACGGGTGAGCCATCTTGTGGACCAGTGGTCACATTCGCGCTCACCGCTGGCCCATAGTCAATGGTCTGTGCGCGCACAGTGAACGTATAGGTTACCTCCTCCTCCAGATTAGTTACGCGCAGGGTTGTATTGGATACCTTTTGCTTGACCTGCTTGCTGAATTCTGTAAAAATGGGTTAGAATTTGTTGCTTCCACCACTATGACGCCAAAACTTACTCTCATTCTCCTCGGTTGTTTCATAGGTTACCAAATAGCCAACTATCTCGCCATTAAGAAATTTGGGCACATCCCAGGATACCTCCATACTTGACATAGTTATGTCCGTAAAGCGCAAATTCAAGGGTACACTGGGCACACCCTGCAGCGTTTTGACTGTTACGGGTGTGGAACGTGGTCCATCGCCAGCAGGATTAAAGGCCAGCAGCTGTATGCGATATTCGGTATATTTGTCCAGAAACACCAGGCTATGCGTTGTGGCTGTGGCCGAGACCACCTCAATTTCTTCCTCCCATTTGCGTCCCGCTTCGAGTTTTTGCGGTGAGTCAGTTACCAAATAAAAGATCTTATAGCCCAATATATCGCCATTCTGACTGCTTTGCTTTGGTGGCTTCCAGCGCAAACGCACTTCGGTGCTGGAAATGGACGCAGCATCCACTGCACGCGGTTCACCGGTGGGCACTGCCTCGCCCACATAAACAGCTGCTGGTGGCGTAGCTGGACCTGGTCCCTGTGAGTTGAATGGTAGCACAATAATTTCATAGTTGCGATCTTGCACCAAATCCGACAGCACCACACTGTTCACATTGATGCCCATTACATCTGTCTTGGGTGTGGACTGCAGCGCAGTGGGAAAGTCAGAGAGCTGCTGATAGAGTATACGATAGCCGCCAGTAGCTGCGTCGCCATTCCACATGCCCGTCTCCAGCGCATGCCAATGCACACGCACCGATGTTGTAGTTATGGGCACTACCTTCAGTCCGGTCACGCCCACAGCAGGCGCTGCAGGCAATGTGCGCACCACAATGCTCTCATGACTAAATGCCGAAGGTCCCAGATCATTGGTGGCTTGTATGCGAAACTGATAGGTGGTATGTGGACGTAGACCCTGTGCGGTGTATGAAGTCAGCGAGGGATCTACACGTTCCGGCAAGGGTAGCCAGGGTCCTTCATTCTCACGCATTTGCACGGTATAGTAGCGTAGTGGAGCAAAGCCATCACGTCCCGGAGTCCAGCTAAAGGTAATCTGATGCGCTTGTATCTGACTGCGTGATACCTGTGGCGTAAATGGCGGCTGTGGACGTTCGCGATTGTTAGTGGTATAGACCAGCACCGAAGCAGTCTTGCCCCAGCCCAGACGCGTCTGAGCCGTAACGCTGAAGCTATAGTAGCGCTCGGACAGCAACTGTGTAGCACGGAAAGTGCGATCCGAGGGCGGAAACTCACGACTGTAGTTAAGATTAGCGCTGCCATTTAGCGTGTAGGTAACCTGATAGGCCAAAATCTCGCCATTAGGATCGTCAGGTACATCCCAGATAATACGCGCCATGGAGAAGGTCACATCCGGAAAACTGACATTAGAGGGTGCGCCAGGTGTATCCTCAAAGGTTTGCACACGTATTGGTGGTGCGCTGAGCGCACCATCACCCAGACGCGTATAGGCCAGCACTTGCACATGATAGACAACGAACTTCTGGAGCTCAGTCAGCGTGGTAGTAAACGAGCTATTGTTGGTTATGGTCTTGTGCAGCACCAGACCGACACGATCGATGGCTGCATAGAACACCTTAAAGCCATCGATTTGACCATTACGATGCTGGCGTGGCACCTCACCCCAACGCACGACAACGGTGGTGGAGGATGTGGCATTTGCCATCACATCCAGCGGTCCATAGGAGGGTGTAGCCTCTCGTGTTGACTCCACGGCCTTAATGCTATTACGCGAGCAGCCCACATCATTGCAGGCAGTCATTAGCACCTCGTAGAGGGTCCACTCCTCCAAACTTTCCAGCACATGTGAATTGGCAGTATGATCCTCGATAAGTATGCTGCGCGGCACGATCTTAAGTGTGGCGGCGCGTTCCATTTGGCGATAGGTTATGTTGTAGCCACGTGGATTACCAAACCATTCGGTTTGTTGTAGTGGTATCCAACGTACACGCAGCTGATTTGCGCTCATGGCGCGCACGGTGACATTGTAGGGCGCATGCATGGGTGGTGCCTGTATGGTTTGGAAATCTTTGGTAGCCTCCGAGGCTTTCGAAGTGCCGACCACATTGGTGGCACTAAGACGCAGACGATATTGTGTAAACGGCACAAGGCCTGTCACAGTTAGGGTCTCGGCATCAGGATCGGATATCTCGCAAATGGTAAACCAGGTCATGTTGCGCGCCGTTTGTGCCTCTACCTTCCATTTGGTTATGCTGGAGTTACCATCAAAGCCGGGCGTGAATTGTAGCACCACTGAGAAAGCCTCAATATTGGAAAGCGCCAAGCGGGTGGGCGCATGCGGCAACACAGGCTCCACACCGGATTGTATAGTAGCCGTTTTTGGTGGTCCACCGCCTATGCGTGTCCAGGCGCGTATCTCAAACCAGTAGTGTGTGGTAGCCTGCAGCTGATTAACCGTCAGCTGTGTGTCCTCGGCCGTCAAGTTGATCGCTTTCATGGTCTCCGCGCGTTCCTTCTGCTGATAACGCACCGTGTAACCAGTTAGTATGCCATTGGCATTCTTGGGCGGCGCCCAGAGCACCTTGACCGAACGATCCGAGACCTCATCAAAATGCAAAGCAGTTATCT
The DNA here is from genome assembly GCA_037043745.1 of Chymomyza amoena. Taxonomy (NCBI): domain Eukaryota; kingdom Metazoa; phylum Arthropoda; class Insecta; order Diptera; family Drosophilidae; genus Chymomyza; species Chymomyza amoena. Next base: position 9,282 of record JBAMAX010000033.1, read on the forward strand.
CATCGGGCACATCTTCCTTGGTCTTGATGTGCACCTTTTGGCTGGGCACGCCATCGCCAGGATCGGTAAAACATAGCACTGTAATGTTATACTCGGCAAACTTATCCAGCCCGTTGAGCACGGCAGATTGCTCAGCCAAGGGATCAATTAGACTGGGTGGCACAGTCATCATGCGTTTCTCCACATCACGTATATCACCTTCGAAAAAACGCAGCTGCCAGGCCTGTATCTTGTAGCCCTGATTGATGCCATTGATCTGCTGTGGATTGGGTGGTATCCAGGCGATATGAGCCGCAGTAGAGTTGAGCGGCTGCACCTTGAGCTTCGTGGGTGGTGCCTCAGGCACGCCCTCTTTGGTCTTGATCTTGGCGCCATCGGTAAAAACGCCCACGCCCATATTGTTAAAGGCGGCTATCTGCACTACGTAATCCTTCCAGGTGATTAGCTCCTGTATAAGAAAGTTGCGCTGTGCCTCGTTGGTTATGTTCTGATAGGACCAGGGCACATTGTTATAGCCATAGAGACGATAGCGCAAGATGTAGCCTAAAATTTGACCATTACGATGCTCCTCCAGCGGTGGCTGCCATTGTGTTATGATTTCGGACATGGAACGTGCTGAGCCAACGAAACCCACTGGTGGACCCGAGGGTGCTGTGAAATATAAAATATATGTGTTTAGTTGGGGGGCTTCGAAAATTGCAGTTGTGTGTGTACTTGTGTGTGTGTGTGTGTTTGTTTTAGTGTGGGTGTGTGTGTGCAGACTATTTAGTGTGAACGTATTTGATCACTTGCAAAATACCTCGGTGAAGCGGTAACTCTACAATTTAGTTACATATTTTTACAGTATTTTTTTGGTATTTTTTTGGTTTTTTTTTTTAAGGTCACAAAGCGGTGGCGACGAGGGCGACGACGCAGTTGACGACAATGATAGCAGTTAAAAGTACAAATTACAATACAATATACATTTTTAGCATTAGTTTTCAAGTATTTAACAAATCTTTCAGCTAAAGATTTTTTATTAGCAAAAATAAAAACGATATTATACAATCACAGTAAATTCAAAATAAATCTTAAGGACTTGAAGAAATTTTTCGACCTGTTTTCGTTTTCACTTTGAAAGTATGTTTTTTTAAAAAATCTTTAATACGGTTCTTAAGAAAAAAATGAATGTAATTTTCGTATTGCTCGATACAAAATTACTCCAAAAAATTACTTTTAAACGAAGGTTAATTTTCCAGGTAAACTAAGAAAATCTTACCAGCTTAAATAATCGTTTGGAAAATGGGCTAGTATAATTCTTTAGTAATTCTAGCAAAATTTCTGGCTAGGACTAAGTCTGATTCTCATTTAGATCTCTTCTGCCAAGTCGGGAGACTTGGGCTGATGGCAGCCTCTGTGGAAGCCTCCGGTGGCAACAATGGCTCACGGCTGGTTCCAAAACTGAGCAGGGTGTAGGTGTTGGAGTCGTTGGACCACCAGAATCTCTACCACAATGGGCATTTGGCCCAGCGTCTTTCAAGCGGAGATTCACGTCATAGAGATCTGCGCCCTTAGTATCCTTCAAAAGGGAAATAGGGGAGCAAACATCTGCATCTACTCAGATAGCTAAGCTGATATTAGGGCATTATCATCCTGGAACATCTACTCCACGATGGTTAAAGAATGCCATAATTACCTCCAAACCCTATCTCCCATAACAAAGTCGTGCTATATTGGGTACCTGGACACTGAAGAATGGATGATAACACATTCGCCAATGATCTAGCACGACAGGGTGCCTCCACCCTAATAATTGTGGTAATTCCACAATAAAAACCATGATAAGCAAATGGGCAGCAGGAGAACAAAGGAGATACTGGTCCTCCTTACCGGGGCTTCGTCAAGCAAAAGTGCTTGCCAAATCTCTGGATGCGATCAAGACAAAAGGTCTTGGCAGAGCGGACTTAAGCTTCCTGATAGCATACCTATCCGGCCACCACACTGTTAGATACCATTTACAGAAAATTGGCCTATCGGACTCTTCAGAGTGCAGACTCTATGTAGAAGACGATGAAACCACCAAACATATTCTCTGTGACTGCTCAGCGCTGGTATGGGACAGAGCCTGGCATATGGGAAAGGAACGGATTAGTCCCTTTCATCTTACAATAGGACAATACCAACAAAAAGAAAGGAAAGTCTTTTGCTGAAATTTATGGGTATGGAACAAAAGACCTTTTGCTTGCAGTAAGGAACCCTTACGGAGAAAAAAAAAAGTCTGATCCTTATCTGAGTCAGTTCGCAAACTCTCTGACAGATCTAATCGTTGAAACGATTTTCTTTCGTACAAATCCAAAAATGTACATTTCCGCGAAGCTTAAATGGAAACAGATCTAGAAAAAATAACTAAGTCTGATCCTTATCTTAAAGATCTCATCGTTGAAATCATTTTCTTTTGTAAAAACCCCAAAATTTGCATTCCCCCAAAGCTTAAACGGACACAGATCTAAAAAAATAACTAAGTCGGAATCTTATATTAATCGATTCGCAAACTCTCTAAAAGATTTAATCGTTCAAACTATTTTCTTTCGTACAAGCTTTCGCGAAGCTTAATTGGAAACAGATCTAGAAAAAAAAACTAAGTCTGATCCTTAACCTAGTCGGTTAAACTTTTTGAAAGATCTAATCGTTGAAACTATTTTCTTTCGTAAAAATCCGAAAATTTTCGTTCCTCCAAAGCTTGAACGGAAACAGATCTAAAACAAAAAACTAAGTCTGTTCCTTAAGCTAGTCGGTTAGCTAACTTTTTGAAAGATCTAATCTTTGAAACGATTTTCTTTCGTAAAAATCTGAACTTTTACATTTCTCCAAAGCTTAAACGAAAATAGATCTTTTGAAATTATAATAAAAATCCGAAAATCTAAAAATTACCAAAAAATATAAAAAAGTTCAACTGAATAAGCCTAAAAAACAGTTAACAACAACACTCTATAATACTAAACTAAAGCTAAGATTTCGATTTTAGAACTTACCTTCTTGTGGTAATTCAACCACATTACTGGGTTCGGAGGGAGAACCCTCGCCCACACGATTGACAGCACTCACACGGAACTGATAGACAGTGGCGGCTTTAAGGTTCTCCAGCAGGATCCAACGCTGATCGGCCGAAACATTGCTAAGTTCGGTAATCCAATTAAGTAAAGGATCCGGCACTGGACCTACGAATTTTTCTATGTTGTTAATGAGTTGGGAAAACGTAGTTGAGCAAAAGAGAGAGAGAGACAGCAAGACAGACAGACAGACAGACGGACAGAGAGAGAGAGAGAAAAAGAGTGTGTGTGAGAGAGTAAAGGTATGTGAGTGTGTTATACAAAAGAGAGTAGTGCAGTTAATGTTAGTTGAGCGTGTACAGAAGAGAGTATGAAAGATAGTGGGTGTTTTTTTTAGTGTTCAATCATTTACAGGTGCGTTCAAGTGTTTAATAAATAATATTATAATAAATAAGTATTATATATATATATTAATAAGACAAAATTATGCAATTAATTAAAAAAAAAGTATTAAAGTGAGTATAAAAGTTTTTTGTTTGGTAGCATTTTAAACCGGGGTTTTTTTAACGTTCGTAGTTCGTAATTATGCGTAGCATGTTCAAAAGAAATTTGGTTAAAAGTAGGCAAAAGAAAACGATGTAGAAGTAGAAAAAAGAGAGAACAAAAACATATCGATCAAAATTATTGCACTTATTTTCGAGAAGTTCTTTAAAAATGCTATTTATTTTGTTTTTCAGTGTTGTAGGCTCATTATGTACTCTATATATGCGGATTTTTGTTCGTGTTGTTTGGTTGTTTTGCGTGTTTTGAAATTTATATGGTAAGTATGTCAACAACGTGTTGGACAATGGCATCAAAGCCAATGAACTACCCACAGACGACGGATACAACGATAACGACAACGACATCGACACGCAATTTCTGGACTCTGGCCAATGGCAATAGCAATTGTGCATGTTCCGCCATCTAGCCCCAACTATCCTCCCCTCGCAGCACTTGCAATTTTCCCCGCTCAACGTAATATAAATCAAAAACCAATACCACACACCATACTCCCAAATACAATTCATAATCCATACACCAAAAATCTCAAAAATACATTTTGAACTTCGATGCACCGAAGTTGGCATACTCTATGCGTGTTGAGGCATAACAATGGGATTAAAATGATATAAGGCTCTAAACAACATTATCTCATATCTTTACAGCAAAAGATTTAGAAATAGCGCATACATAGGAATCGAGTTCCGTATGAGATCTTTTTTTTTTGTAATTTAATATTTATTAAATAGACAAAAGCTCTATACTCTTATCAGTTTGCAGCACCCAAAAAAAAAAACACCCTCTATGCAACACGTATAGAGCATTCAAAATTTGTTTATGCGCCGGCTTAACTAGTATGCAAAAACTTACCCAATTCGGAGACCTCACGGCGTTGTATAATAAATTTAGCTATTGGACTGTTGCCATCGAAGCCCGGCGTCCAAGATACATTAATGCTGCGCTGCTGTGCTCCCTCCAAGCGTTCCACCTTCACATTGGTCGGCGGAAAGGGCAACTCGATGACACTAAGGCGAGCGGCACGCGTCTCATTCCCACCCGGTGAGGTGACAACACATGAATAGGTACCAACATCGCTCGCTCGCACCGCCTGAATCTCGAGCTGTCCATCGGCCTGGACACCAATACGCTGCGAGTTGCTGATGGGTGCCGTCTGGCCTTCGCGATACCAATCTATGTTATATGGCACACTGGGGTCACTGGACACCTTGCACTGCAGTGATGCGGTCAGGCCCAATAGCACTATGGTGTCCACTGGCGGTTGAATGATTTGTGTATGGACTGCGAAAATTCCAAAGAGAAACGAAACAACAAACATACATATAGAACATATATATAGACATGGTAACAATAACAAGAGCAATAACACCAGAATCCAGATTATAAAAAGAGTTGGACAACAGCAACAACAACAACCATCTCATCAGCTATGGCTATAAAATACAAGCAAACAGCTGTTTGGTTAGTTGCTGGCCAAAAGGCCTTCCAGCCACTAGACGAGCATTTTTAGAGCACGATTCCGAGACTCCGATACACTTTATTGTAGGTATAAACTAAGTACATAAGTTTATATTGGAGAATAGGGGTTTGGTTTGGATTTACATTATCGATAAATTTAATTAAAAAACCAAATTTAAAGCGTTATAAAGAAACTGGAAAACTTCTGAAAACAACCATATGTTGCCTAATTTCTAAAAGCATAGAATATAATTTTTTCACATTTTTTCGACTGAATTTCTAAGCAGAACTAAACAAAACAATTCTCATGTAAATCGATCATTTCATTCCAGAGTTAAGGATTTTCAAACCACTTTATTTGAGAGCTGCGGATCATACACGACAGAGTTGTAAAGCTTAAAAGCTTCAAATGCGTATCTATAGTAAGTACCTTGGGCTTAAACAGTGGAATCTTATATTGCACAAGGGAACTAATAGACTCAGTCCTTCTAGCCGGGGATAACTATAGATTCCTAAATAAGAATTTGTAGTCTAATTTTTTTGAAAAGCCAATAATAATCAAAAAATAAGCATAACTTCCACAATTCTAGGAGTTACTAACTTTTTTATTTTTTAAGTGGTGGATTACTTTGAAAATAAAAACAAAATATTTTAATTTATTATAATATCGACGCTAATATTTTTTTTCATAAAAGATAAAATATTAAATTATTAATTATTTTTAATTAATATTTATTTTTTATTAATTCAATCTTTTATTTGTTATGGAAAAAATATTTGCGTCAATATTATAATATATCAAAATATATTTTTTTAAATTTATAATATCTTTTTTCTAATTTCAAAAGTAATATTTCACTTAAAAAAAAAAAGTAAATAAAAATTAGAATAAGAAATCCTAGAATTGTAGACTTTTTTATTCCTTAAAAAAAAAAAAAATATTTGTGTCAATATCTTTATTTTTTCTTAAAGAGATAAAATATTGAATTATTATGTATTTTTTTGATTTTCCTTTTTTTATGCTTTTAATTTTTTATCTCTTATGGAAAAAATATTTGCGTCAATATTATAATATATAAAAAAATATATTTTCTAACACTTTTTTTAATTTCAAAAGTAATTTTTCACTTAAAAAAAAAACAAATTCGTAACTTCTTGAATTGTGGAATATTTAATCTCTTATGGAAAAAATATTTGCGTCAATATTATAATATATAAAAATATATATATTTTTTAAATTTCCTTTTTTTTTTAATTTTAAAAGTAACTTCTCACTTAAAAAAAAAATAAGTAAAAAATTTGAATAATAAATCCAAGAATTGTGGAATAATTTATCTCTTATAAAAAAGTATTTGTGTCAATATCTTTATTTTTTCTTTAAGAGATAAAATATTGAATTATTATATATTTTTTAGTAAATCAATAAATATATTTTTTTTTAAATTCAATCTTTTATCTCTAATGGAAAAAATATTTGCGTCCATAATATACATAGTTTATTAAAATATATATATATATTTTTTTTAATTTTAAAAGTAATCTCCCACTTAAAAAAAAAATAAACTAGTAACTCCTAGAATTGTGTAATATTTTATCTCTAATGGGGAAAAAAATTTGCGTCTATATCTTTATGCGTTTAGTAGATATGGCTAGCCAAAGAAAACGATTATTAAGTTATCGATACCTCGAGAAATAATCGAAATTTTGCAATAAAAATTTATGTGGTTAATACTCTCTGGCAGCTCTATGACATCATCAAAATCGAAGAAGTAGACCAAAAAAGTGACCCGCTTTGCATATTTTGGCCCTTATTTTAAGTTAAGATTCCCGGCTACCAGATACACCCAGAACTAGAACACCCATTTTTGCTATCGCAGCAATATTTCTAGATTATATTGATGAGCTGATATATATAATATGAATAGCACAGTCTGATAATAAAAAGTGCCTTGATCTGGAGACGAGGTATATTTCTAAATCCAAAATAATTGACCCAACTAATAAGGTACATACTCAAAGACCTCCAATCCGCTATTGTCATAATTTGTATCTAAAGGATAAGGGTCTACACAGGGCCGTAGAGAGAAAATTGGGGCCCAGAGTGCAAAATGTGCCGGCCCCTCTATGAATCATGAGAGAACTCCGGCTCCGGGGGAAACCCCTTTCCCACTTTACTCCATCAACGGGACTGGTGCTATACTAGATTATGTTGAGTATAAAATGTATAAGCAAGCAAGAAAGTTTCTAGATAGATAAGATCCAAGTTGTTTAAGACGATAGAAGAAATTGATTTGAGTGAGGATCTCTGAATGTCTGTTTTCAGGTCTATGACTATAACCTCTTTTCACATTAGGTGATTTTCAGTTCCCCCATAGAGTATAGCGCCTTACCCACCTTACTCTATCAACTAGCCTGGGACGAGATTAGTGCAAAAGAATGTTGAGTATAAAATGGAGCAGCAAGAAAGAAAGTTTCTAAATAGATAAGATAAATCGATTTCAACATATGGATGTCTATGAATGTCTGTTTTAAGGTCTATGCTTAAAACCTCTTTCTGAGGTTCAAACCCCTGATTTTCAGTTCCCCCCCATACATTATATACTGGTTAAGTTACAAATTTTTCAAATTTCCAGCACATCTGTGTCCAAGCATTTCTTGTTTCATTTTTCTAAAGAGAGTAGCTATATAATTATAATCACAGTGGTCGGAAAATGAAATTATTACTACTAAAAAAAAACTGGTTATCTATTGGTGTACAATGGATATCCAAGCGGTACAAGGGATATCCAATTCTGAGCTGATTTCCACTAAGAGTTTTGATATATAAAGCAGCCAATAAAATAATAATTTCTAGCCTAGACACTGGGCTAATGGAATAGGGTATGCTCAAGTCGTTAGGTGCCGACCATCTTTATTTTTTTGCTTTTCTTTTTGCAACTGCTTCGTGATGTCGCATTAAATTGTATATACATGTTGCGGCCCAGACAGAAACGAAGAGAAAGCAAGAACACAAGAGAAGGAAATTTAAAGCAGTGAGAGGCGCTAAACGACGTTGAAATACACTGCAATCAAGAAGTTACATCTGCTTCAAAATTTGTTCTTATTGCTGGGTTATTTTTACAAAAAATAGTCAACATGTTTATGTTTATAAGGCTCATATAAGGCCTACAGGAAGCGTCAGGTCTTTAAAGCAGAGTGAAGGGAATCCGACATACAAAACAGAGTCGCCTGGAAGCAGGCCTTATGTTAGGGCATAATCGGATAGCTCAGCAACTCTGTCTTAAATACTAAACTATAGATATTTTGAACTAGTTCACAACCACTTCGGCTAGTCGGTATTGGCTTCTCAAAACCTTGTTGAAATCTTTGCTTAGACAGACAGCTGCTTCTATCAGTCCACACATAACCTTAGACGCCTTTATGAAAGCCTTGAACCTTGTGTCCAGAACACCCAGAGTACAAAGACTTCTTCTTTGGCCATTTTCGAGTTGTTTTGGCCTTGCTCTGACATCTGTAGGAAATTAAGTTTAAAAACTCAGACAAACACAAATAAATGCATTTGGTTTTATTTTTTGTTTTGTTTTTTTCGTTGGATTCTTTGCTCTATGCATTTCCATTCTCCATTCACATGTTGACCCTAAACACAAACATAGACTCACTTAACTTGTCAGACATTGTTGGACATGAATGGAGCATAGTCCGTAAACGGCCTACCTGCCTGCTGCACTGGGACTTATGCCCGTACACAGCCATACACACACGGACACGGACAGATCAACAGCCGGAGTTTTTGGCCGATGCAGCCAAGCGAGCGGACCACATTACAAAGCGACGAAGGCTCGACTCGTTTTGGCGTATTTTTGATTACGGGCCATTTTCCATGAGCCATGATGCTATTACACTGCAGCGCCGCGTTTTATGCTATACAAAAAGCCAGCCAAAAACTGCTGCAATGGACGTTGAAACGTTTTTGCCAATTAGCAGACATGAGGGATTTGGGGCTGCACGGGCTATGGCCCATGAGCGGAGGGGCGGGTTGGTGCGTGTTGGTGATGGTGATGCCAAAGCCAGCAGCCAACAGCCAACACCCAACAGATGCCCTCGCATTGAACCCTATAGCCCTATTTTACCCCTCAAATAACCTTCTCGTTCAGTCACTTGCTTAGTCAATGCCTTTTAGGCTTTGACAGCTTTTGCATACATGCGAACGCACACTCCGCGTCACTTGAATAGGGATTGGGCCAGCCAAAAGGGCCTTTTAAAGTCAAAACGTTTTCAAACGTTTAAAGTTAAGTCAAATTCAAACACAATAAAAACTTTTTGGGAATGGAAATGGGCTCTTAAAGGGGATTTGCGTTTTGCGTGCCAAGCTGCCTAGATATATCTTGGATCATACCTATTCGGCGAGGAATATACTAGTAAAAATTTAGACTTCTAGTTTAGGGCATTTTTTTGCACAGCTTTTGGTTTAAAGGTGTCACTATTTATTAAAAAATTCCCAAATATTTTGCTTGTACTTGAATATCATGTCTTAAAGCAGCTCCTGCTGGAAATTGGTTTGTGTTTTTTTTCTTTACCTATTAATAATATGGAATATCTAGCTTAAAGACGCCATTTCCTCAAGGCAGTCTCTATTAATTAAAGGTTCTGCCGTTCGGATTCGTCTATAAGCTGTAGGTCCCTGTTCTCTTTGAACAGTTATTAATAGAGATTCCCATGCCCCGCCTAGGACCAACTGACAAATAGTCAATCAGGGAGCTATTATATTATATGGAATCGTGAGAAAAATTCCGAAATACAGAAAATATTTTTATACCTGTACCGTATGGTACATGGGTATATTAAGTTTGTGCAAGCCGAAAATGTATGTAACATATAGAAGGAGACTTCGGAGACACCCCAAAGTTACCTAAAATATGATCAGGGTGAATAGAGAAGTCGATATACCCATGTCCGTCTGTCCGTCCGTGTGAACGCCTAGATCTCAGAAATGGTAAGAGCTAGAGTTACCAAACTTTCACATTAGATCCCATATTATTCCATAGGAGGCAAGTTTATTTTATTTTTTTGATATCGGGGATAAATTATATAGCTCCCATGGGGGTGTTTGAGACGACCTCGACAAAAAAAAAACGTTTTAGATGAACAATTCGTTTGTTTATGAAGATATCGTAACGAAATTTGGTATTCGAAAGTTTTTTATAGTTCTCAATCACTGTACCAAATTTGATCGAAATCGGTTGACTATATAATATAGCTCCCATAGGACCGATCGGCCAAAATAACTTTTTTAAACAAAAATTCGCTATATTTCGTTTTTTTAATAAAGATATCCTAACCAGATTTAAATTTTTGTTAAAAATTCTTCTGTTTCGGTTTTTTGTGAAGAAATCGGACTTTATTACAAGCTAGTAGACAGGGTATCCTAAAGTCGTCCGCGCCCGACTTTACGTCCGTTATTTTTATACCCTGTACCGTATGGTCCAAGGGTATATTAAGTTTGTGCAAGCCGAAAATGTATGTAACATATAGAAGGAGACGTCGGAGACACCCCAAAGTTACCTAATATATGATCAGGGTGAATAGAGTAGTCGATATACCCATGTCCGTCTGTCCGTCTGTCCGTCCGTGTGAACGCCTAGATCTCAGAGATGGTAAGAGCTGAGAGTTACCAAACTTTCACATTAGATCCCATATTATTCCATAGGAGGCAAGTTTATTTTATTTTTTTGATATCGGGGATAAATTATATAGCTCCCATGGGGGTGTTTGAGACGACCTCGACAAAAAAAAGCGTTTTAGATGAATAATTTATTTGTTATGAAGATATCGTAACGAAATTTGGTATTCGAAAGTTTTTTATAGTTCCCAATCACTGTACCAAATTTGATCGAAATCGGTTGACTATATCATATAGCTCCCATAGGACCGATCGGCCAAAATAACTTTTTGAAGAAAAATTCGCTATATTTCGTTGTTTAATAAAGATATCCTAACCAGATTTGGCGTATGGAAATTTTTTAGACCATTTAGGCAATGTGCCAAATTTGAACAAAATCGGTTGACTATATCATATAGCTCCCATAGGTCCGATCTTCCAAAAAATCGATTTTTTAACAAAATTTGTTGTGTTTCGTTTGTTTGTTAGGATATTGGGACCAAATTTGACATTCGTGAGTATTTTATAGTTCTAAGCACTGTACCAAATTTAATCCAAATCGTTTGACTAGATCATATAGCTCCCATAGGACCAATCGGGCCAAAAACACGTTTTTTATACAAAATTCGATGTGTTTTGTTTGTTTGTAAAGATATTTGAAATAACTTTGGCATTCATATCTTTTTTAAGGTATTTAAGCACTGTGTCAAATTTTATTGAAATCGGTTGACTATATCATATAGCTCCCATAGGAACGATCGGTCAAAAAAAATTTTTTGCTTAAAAATTCTTCTGTTTTTGGTTTTTTTGTGAAGAAATCGGACTTTATTACAAGCTAGTGGTACAGGGTATCCTAAAGTCGTCCGCGCCCGACTTTACGTCCGCCATTTTTTTATTTATAATTGAGAGTTAAATTTTTATACCGAGGTTTAGTATTTTTTTGTACTCTATTTAATATGATATTAAGACGGATATCCCGAGGGTGGAATGAACAAATTTTTCTCTAATTGAGAAACAAAATTTAGTATTTTTTTGTTATCAACCTAATATGGTACCAAGACGGAACTCGAATAAGTCATAACGAAAAACGTGCTTTCATAAAAGAATCTTCTATATTCAAAAATTAAATTATTATGCCAAAATTTAGTATTTTAGTGCTTTTTTATTACTCTTAGTAATATTGATTCAAGATGGGATTCTCAAATGCAGAATGACCGAATTTTTATACTTAAAATTTAAATTTGGACATCAAAGTGTAGTATTGTTTTGTACTCTATCTAATATGAAGTATTAAGAAGGCTATCCCGAATGCGGAGGGAAAGAATTTTTCTAGAATTAAGAAAAAGTCTTATATCAAGCTTTAGTATTTTTTTATACTCTACCCAATATGGAATCAAGACGAAAAAGAATTTTTACATAATTAAATTCAATAAATAAATTCTTATGCCAACACTTACTCTACCTAATATGAGTTTGAGATGGGAATATCGAATACGGAATGAACGAAGTACTTCAGTATTTTTTTAACTCTACCTAAACTGGAATCAAGATGGATACAAAATTTAATTTTTATATCAAGATTTAGTAGTTTTTTACTATATCTAATGTCTTTGAGACTGAAATATCGAATCGATTGTGGAATGAAATAATTTTTTTACAATTTAACCTACCTAGTATGAGTTTGAGACACTAAAATCGAGTTCGGTATAATAATAAAATAAAAAATAAATTTATATCCATACAAATTTAATTTTTTTTTTTTTGAGTCCCAGCTTCTCAAAGAATGAAAAGAACAAGTGATTTCCGTAACACATTTGATGGCTCAAAGTTGCAATTAAATGTATTTCCACTATCGGATATTCCACAATAGACTACCCGATACTATTCAACTGACTAGGAATATACAATATGAGTGTGTTTGCGTTTATATATACTATATATACCAACCAGAGCAAAGTGGTGAATGCGAAAATCTAATTTAATGACACCAACAACAACAACAAGGAACGGCTACAAAAATAAAAGTGGCTTTTGAAAAATCATTTGATGCATTTCAGGCGAACTTCTAAAACAAAAAGCGTAAACAAAATCTGTTCTGGTATTATTACAAAAGCCAATACTAGACAATGTTGATATTTGCCAACACTAACTGGCTGTCAAATGTTCTCAATTTCGCAAATGAAACGAATTTTAAGTAATTCACGTTGCGAAATATGTCCAAAGTTTAAGCTCAGGCAACGTTGTCGTTTATTAATTAGTGTGACCGTTTGTGACACTTTTTATGCTTAAAAGAAAATGGCTGCCTTGGCGAACTAGGGCAAACATATAGAGACAAGCAGAATAATATAATATATAAATTTATTTTTAAGTGGCTAAAACAAAAAAAAATAAGGGTTATAACTAGGGGAAGTGACACATACAATATAATATATTTTCATATTATATTTCATTTCTACTAAATATGAATTTGAATTCACTGAATACACCACACCTCCTAGGTCTAGCCTCTTCCCTAAACTCAAAAAAAAAAAACATTTTTAAAAAGGATATCTGAAATGGTAAGGCGTGGCAACTTCAAAACATGTCGTCCCATAAATTTGTCAAAGTACCGAGATTCGCGGAATTTTTTAAAATTATTATTATAAAATTAGATAATAGTGAATTTACTGAGAATAAAATATATGCATCTTAAGCTGTTCTATCGGAGTAACGATAATGATGAAAAAATTAACATGAGTCTTCAAAATTATTGAATTATCGGAAAGAAAAATTTTCAACGAAGATATCGCAGAGATCAAAACTATTTATCCCACAAAAAAGAAAATAATAGTAAAAAAAGATTGTTTCATACACATAACTAGAGTCCCCTTATTGGACAACACGTGGAGCCCAGGGTGAGCCATCCATCCCACAGTTAAAAAGATTCCGAATTCGTCATCAGCGGCCCGAAGTTGGCTAATATTAGCCTTTCTGATTTTTATCTCTATCTAAGTGAATGAACGGGTTAAGAAAGCTTTAACTTTTTCTACGTTAACATAACAAAAGAATTGCACTGCTTGCTTTATAAAACTGCACTGCTTAGTTCGCCTAAGCGGTGTTGCATTTCAAACCTATTCATAAAATTTACCAAGTTAAAGTTAAGTCTCGTTTTGCTTCTTGTTCGTTCGAAAATGAGTTCCCTTTATAGATATAACAAAAGCCTCAACTGACGTATTGTCCGATTTATGAAAAGTGAAAAAGTTGCTGGAAAACCCTTGCAAAGCATTTTAGTTAAAGTGCTCATCTTTAGCTTAGAAAATAACTCATATTTCCACAGTGGTCAACTAACTTTAGATCAACACGATGAGATTATTAGATAGCTTTTTTAACAATTACAAATACCGGGGTAATGTCAGTTGTTTGAAAGTTAAAAAATCCGAATCTGAATCCTGGATCAGAATTAGCCCGTCTTGTCAGAACTTTAAGATTTTTGAGGTTATATACGCGAAAAACGTCGATTTTCTTACTTTTGAGGTTATGTAATAAGTCTGCTTAGAATGAATATGAAGTCAGAAAAATAATCCCCCAAGTGAAAATTTTCAAGAGAAATTAAACAAATATAAAAAAAAAAAAAATTATTGTCTCAAAGGCTTAATGCAAAGGCTAATGACATCGATATGACATCTTCGTAACTCCGAATAGCCATAACTTTGGGAAAAAAAACTAGTAATTAATCACTTAAGCTCTTAAATTATAGGGTAAGAGTGCAAGAATAACACCCTGTACATAAACTCAAAAGTAGGAATAAAAAGTTTTACGTGTACATAACCTCAAATATCTCTAAATCCTAACGTGATAAACCAATTCTGACACCGAATTCGGATTCTACGCAGTCAATTAATTCCAACTGTTAAACCATGTTGACCTGTGTTATGACGTCATGTTGCCTCATAGAATGCAAATGCTAATGACGTCGAAGGGATATTCTGCTCAACTTCGATTAGCCATAACTTTGCGAAAAAAAATCGTAATTGATTTCTTGAACTTTTAAAGTAAAGCGTAAGAAAACGCTGCTAAATGTCTTAACTAGAGATACAGACCCCAAAACATCCTGTACATAACCTCAAAAATAGAAAATAACCTCAAATATCTCTAAATCCTGACGTGATGAGCCAATTCTGCCACCGAATTCGGATTCTACGCAGCAAATTACTTCGAAAATGACTCTTAGTTTTCCAACTATTAAACCATGTTGACTTGTGTTATGACGTCATTTTGTCCCATAGGAAACTTAACCCCCACTTGATGCTGCAAATTATAAACATGATTTTATAAAGCTTTCAAAGCTTCTCCAGTAACGATCCCAGCAGCTCATAATTGAGGGTGATGTGTTACAATGGGCTTGCGGTACTAAATGTCTTAACTAGAGATACAGACCCCAAAACATCCTGCAAATAACCTCAAATAACTCTAAATTCTGACGTGATGGGCCAATTCTAATACCATATTCGGATTCTACGCTGCAAATTACTTAGGAAATAACTTTCAGTTTTCCAACTATTAAACCATGTTGACCTGTGTTATGACGTCATTTTGTCCCATAGGAAACTTAACCCCCACTTGATGCTGCAAATTATAAACATGATTTTATAAAGCTTTCAAAGCTTCTCCAGCAAGGATCCCAGCAGCTCATAATTGAGGCTGATGTGTTACAATGGGCTTGCCTAAATGCCCTAATAGCTGCCCAAATATAGGGTGTAAATTTTGAGCAGCTGTCCTTTTGATTATGATATATGAGAGCAGGTTAAGTCAGCAGCTAAGTGGAAGTTCAGGCAAAGCTCTTTAAACTGCTGTGGCTGGCTTGACCTGAAGCTAGATTTTGTGTCCTTAATTCTTGTGGGTTTCTGAAATCTGGCCAGCTGACGTCACAATGCAAATAGCTACAAAATTTTGTTATCAGTTTAGTCTTAAACTATCAGAAAGAATTTGGGCACATGCTCGTTTTAGTATCTATTAAAACATGCTGGATTAAAAGTTTTCAATCACAATTCCACATGCCATTTGGCACTGCTGCACAGGCAAATCAGCCAAGTTAATAACTAGCGCTCAATCAAGCCAACTAATTAGCAGTCAACTAACTAGTTAACTAACTAGTTGGTTATTGGTCTGTTGGTGCTGTGCTGGACTGGTGTCAGTTAATGTAAGTAGCTTTTAGGTAGGACTTGCAGGACTTACCCAAAACACCCAAATAGGCCTCACCCTTGACGCTGCCCGCCTCGTTGGCACGCACACATATGTACAATCCGGCATCGCTTTCACGTATATTCGAAATGAGTAAATCACCCGTTTCGAGTATCTGAACTCGACTGGAGATTTCGACCAGTTGGGTTTCTGCATCATTGCATCAAAGTTGTTGTCGTCGTTGTTGTCGTTGCAGTCAAAAATGTGCGGTGAATAGTTGGCATTGTTTTGGGGCGTTAGGTGACGATGACGATGACGTTGGTGACGTCATGGTGAGCAAACATGGGTTAAGGTTACAAAATGACAATTGACAATTGTCATTAACAAGTGACAGATAGTTGTTGTTGGTGTTGGTTGGTAGTAGTTAGCAACATCATCATCATCATTAGCAACATCATTAGCATCATCAGCAGCAGCAGCAAGCAATATCATTACGGGTTGCGTTGTTGGTTAGCATTGGATTTTGTGGCAGTTGCATTTACAGTTGTTGTTGTTGGGGGTTAAGTACAAAAAAAAAGAGCAAAAAAACAACAACAATTAGCTTACACTCGGTTAAACACAAACAAATACAATTATTTTTCATACAACATGCCACAACTTAACAACTAACTAACTAACTAGCTTGCTGGCTGCACTTACCATTATAAATCCAGGTTATATTCGGATTGGGCGCACCCACAGCACGACAGGATATGGTCGCATCCTTGCCATCCAAAGCGGTTGTATTCTGTGGCGGTTGTTCCAAAATCGGTGCGGAGGCTGCAAAAAGATGTACGCAGATAGTTCGTTAGTTAAGTCCCAATAATAATAAGACAAACAAAATAAAACAAAAAATAATAATACCAAATAAATAAAGTAAAAAGTGCAATAAATTCAAATGAATAATGAAAAAATGAAATACAAATAAATAAATGCAAATATCTGAGTGCGATAAATTGTGTTCAATATAAAAATACGCAAACAATTGCACTGGAACGTCGTATATGTACATATATATATATAGAGCTATGTGCATGTGTATATAGTACAAAAAAAAAAAAAACAACAAACACACACCTATACACAACATTTATGCGTGTGTGTGTGTGTGGGGCTTACAACAAGTGCTCAAAAGAGAGTGCACAAAAAAACATAAAAGAAAGCAACAACAAACACTAAAGGTGCAAGGCCAATGCGAGGGTTGCCAATAAACATTTCGGCGTTAGGCATTGCCAGCTCAAATTTGCAAAAAATAAAGTACAGTACAGGCCAAAAGCTTGCGCTACTACAATAAAAAAAAACTGTCTAACGAGCACAAATCACTTTAGCTGCCTTTTTGTGATATACCTATAATATCATTTAAGGCGATCTTGGCGAACTTGGATTTGCTCTATGCGGCAAATATTTTAAACCTTTTTTGGACGAGTTTGCAAAGTGTTTCCTTTTGTATTTTCAGACATATATCCTTAAGACCCCACCAGATGTACCGACAACGATGTCAGCCTGGAGATCAAGCGCAGAATAACTCTTGCCAACAGGTGCTATTTCGGTCTCAATAGGCAATTGAGTAGTAGAGACCTCTCTCGCGCGACAAAACTATCACTCTACAAGGCACTCATCTTTCCAGTGCTTCTTTACGGCGCGGAAGCCTGGACCGTGTCGCTAACTGATGCAGCTGCCTTGGGAGTTTTCGAGAGGAAAGTACTGCGCAAGATCTTTGGTCCTATTCGAGTTGGCGATGACTACCGCATCCGCACCAACCAGGAGCTGTATGAGCTCTTCAACGACATGGACGTTGCTCAGCGTATCAACGTCCAGCGGCTTCGCTGGCTCGGACATGTCGTTAGGATGGACGAGTATGCTCCAGCTAAACGTGTGTTCGATGCGGTAGTCAGCGGCCGTCGGCGGAGAGGACGACCGTGTCTGCGTTGGAAAGACCAAGTGGAAGGGGCCCTGTCTTCGCTCGGTGTGACCAACTGAAGAAGGCGCGCGCAATGCAAAGGCGCCTGGAGAGACGTTTTAAGGCAGGCCGTAACCCGGTAATCGGGTTGTTATGGCCACATAAGAAGAAGAAGAAATCAGGGAGATCAGAGAATTGCTTTGGCTGAAAGAGAATGGGACATGGTGTCGGGTTGTCGCATCTCCCGAGCACTCTTGCTAAGATATGATCCAAAGCGAACATCTGAGCTACTGTGCTTCCATAAAAACAGGACTAGAATTGTGGTAGGCGTTGTAAGGGGGCACTGCACCATGGCCGTCGGTGGCGTAAGTGGTAGCGTACTCGCCTCTTAAGCCGAAGGTCGGTGGTTTGATTCTCCGCTATAGTACTGGTGCATTTGCCTACCATTGGCATCGCTAGCTCAAAGACGCTATTTGCCATGAAAGTCTCTATTAATTAAAGACACCGCCGTTCGGTTTCGGCTATAAACTGTAGGTCCCTGCTCTGTCCGAATTATTAATAGAGATCCCCTGTGCCCCTGTAAGGGGTCAAACAGGGAATTATATTACTGCACCATAGTCAATACGGCTGAGAGGTTGCACGGTGCCCATCACGATTTAGGTCGCAGCTGCGGAGATAGAAATAGACAGAAAGCAACCAACACCTGCTATGTGACTGCCCCCGGCGCTTTTGAGAAGACGAACCCAGTTTTTAGGTAAACCATTCTTTGAGCATCTGGGTAGTCTAGCCTATGTGCCCATAGCGCATCTGGCTGCTTTCGTCGAATCCTCAAAATGTTTCTGCAATATGATAGACTTAGACGATTAGGGATGTCCTACAGTTTTTGAGCCTCACTTCTCAATCCCTACCTTTCTTCAAGTTCTTTCCTCCCCTTCTTTTAATTAGGCAACACTATGGAGATCACGGTCTCTGGCTGATCTCAGTCACTATCTGAGCTGCCTATACAAGCTAACCTAACCTATGCAGGGTAAATACCAAGTTGATATGCTGAGGGGTGTAAGAGAAAACACGGTAAATCCATTGCGGGGGTGGGGTGCCCGCATCGATAAAGTTTGGATGTGGATTTGTTTTGGATTCATTAAAGCCACATTAGCTTACCAAAAATTGTGATTCTAGGTCGCTTATTACCATAATTACGTAGAATCAATTTATGGGCAAGGGGATGTGAATTTGTACATTTATGCCTACAACTTTTGTTGAATTTGTATAATTTTGTTCGGATGCATGAGTTCTTCCCTCAATGCTCTGTCAAATTTTAGATCAAAATATTAAACGGTTTGGCTAAAAACCGCAAAAAATCAACTACGGGTGAACGGAGAGAGATATTGACATGAGTTAAGAAACTCAATTTTCTCAGGAAATATGCGCGTCAGGTGGTAAAGTTTCGTATCTCTAGCTCTTATGGTCTCCGAGATCTAGGTGTTCCTACAGACTGACGGACGGACATGGCTCAATCGCTACCCGAGGTTATGATAAGCTTTATGATATAAAGAGCTTGGGGTCTGCCAGTTTTCTTTAAGTTTTTTAAAAAATAATAATTTATACTTTTCTATAGAGCAAGTAGGCTATGAAATTTCAATCCGGAGTCATATTTTTGTACCTACTGGAATAAGTAGCAATTATTTTCATTCTATTTGTGTTGTTCGACCGAGTAAGTTCAAAATTAATTTTTTTTGGTGAGTAAAATATTTAAAATAAGTGAAGTGAAAAGTTAAAAAAAAGTGAAATTGTTTTTTTTTGTTTCTTTTTAAAGTGTTATTATAATTTGTGGACCATAGTTCGAGGTTAAAATTTTTTAGTATGAAGTTATTTTCAAAGCCTGCTTTAAACGAGCAATTCAGTTTTCTTTTAGTCTATTAAGAAATAATAATTTTTACTTTTCTATAAAGCAAGTAGGCTTAGAATTATCAATCTGCGTTCATAATTTTTACCTACTGGAACAAGTAGCAATTATTTTCATTTATTTGTGTAGTTCGACCGAAGAAGTTCTAAATTATAATTTGGTGAGTAAAATATTCAAAAGTGAGAAAAGTTGAAAGTTATGGTAGGCTTAGAAATTTCAATCTAGTCATATTTTTAACCTAGTAGAAAAAGTATCGATTATTTTCATTCTATTTGTGTAGTTCGACCGAGTACGTTCTAAATTATATTTTGGTGAGTAAAATATTCAAAATAAGTGGGAAAGGAAAAGCTGAAAGTCATGGTAGGCTTAGAAATTTCAATCTAGTCATATTTTTAACCTAGTAGAAAAGTATCAGTTATTTTCATTCTATTTGTGTAGTTCGACCGAGTACGTTCTAAATTATATTTTGGTGAGTAAAATATTCAAAATAAGTGGGAAAGGAAAAGCTGAAAGTCATGGTAGGCTTAGAAATTTCAATCTAGTCATATTTTTAACCTAGTAGAAAAAGTATCGGTTATTTTCATTCTATTTGTGTAGTTCGACCGAGTACGTTCTAAATTATATTTTGGTGAGTAAAATATTCAAAATAAGTGGGAAAGGAAAAGCTGAAAGTCATGGTAGGCTTAGAAATTTCAATCTAGTCATATTTTTAACCTAGTAGAAAAAGTATCGGTTATTTTCATTCTATTTGTGTAGTTCGATCGAGTACGTTCTAAATTATATTTTGGTGAGTAAAATATTCAAAATAAGTGGGAAAGGAAAAGCTGAAAGTCATGGTAGGCTTAGAAATTTCAATCTAGTCATATTTTTAACCTAGTAGAAAAAGTATCGATTATTTTCATTCTATTTGTGTAGTTCGACCGAGTACGTTCTAAATTATATTTTGGTGAGTAAAATATTCAAAATAAGTGGGAAAGGAAAAGCTGAAAGTCATGGTAGGCTTAGAAATTTCAATCTAGTCATATTTTTAACCTAGTAGAAAAAGTATCGATTATTTTCATTCTATTTGTGTAGTTCGACCGAGTACGTTCTAAATTATTTTTTGGTGAGTAAAATATTCAAAATAAGTGGGAAAGGAAAAGCTGAAAGTCATGGTAGGCTTAGAAATTTCAATCTAGTCATATTTTTAACCTAGTAGAAAAAGTATCGGTTATTTTCATTCTATTTGTGTAGTTCGACCGAGTACGTTCTAAATTATATTTTGGTGAGTAAAATATTCAAAATAAGTGGGAAAGGAAAAGCTGAAAGTCATGGTAGGCTTAGAAATTTCAATCTAGTCATATTTTTAACCTAGTAGAAAAAGTATCGGTTATTTTCATTCTATTTGTGTAGTTCGACCGAGTACGTTCTAAATTATATTTTGGTGAGTAAAATATTCAAAATAAGTGGGAAAGGAAAAGCTGAAAGTCATGGTAGGCTTAGAAATTTCAATCTAGTCATATTTTTAACCTAGTAGAAAAAGTATCGGTTATTTTCATTCTATTTGTGTAGTTCGACCGAGTACGTTCTAAATTATATTTTGGTGAGTAAAATATTCAAAATAAGTGGGAAAGGAAAAGCTGAAAGTCATGGTAGGCTTAGAAATTTCAATCTAGTCATATTTTTAACCTAGTAGAAAAAGTATCGGTTATTTTCATTCTATTTGTGTAGTTCGACCGAGTACGTTCTAAATTATATTTTGGTGAGTAAAATATTCAAAATAAGTGGGAAAGGAAAAGCTGAAAGTCATGGTAGGCTTAGAAATTTCAATCTAGTCATATTTTTAACCTAGTAGAAAAAGTATCGGTTATTTTCATTCTATTTGTGTAGTTCGACCGAGTACGTTCTAAATTATATTTTGGTGAGTAAAATATTCAAAATAAGTGGGAAAGGAAAAGCTGAAAGTCATGGTAGGCTTAGAAATTTCAATCTAGTCATATTTTTAACCTAGTAGAAAAAGTATCGATTATTTTCATTCTATTTGTGTAGTTCGACCGAGTACGTTCTTAAATATGTTTTGGTGAGTAAAATATTCAAAATAAGTGGGAAAGGAAAAGCTGAAAGTCATGGTAGGCTTAGAAATTTCAATCTAGTCATATTTTTAACCTAGTAGAAAGGTAGGTAGGTATAGTGGCTGTCATTAGACGCACCTAGGCCTGTTGTAGGCCCTTTGTGATGCCACCGGGGCTATCCCACTCCTCACTCTACGCTGTCCTCGTTAAACCAACCTGCGGTCTTTATATAGCTAACAATCTTTGTTAGTTTTATTCTTGCAACTTCTGTCATATCATCCAGAAAGCTTTGCCCAAAAGTTTGTAGCCTTCTTCTACACAGAGCCATGCACCCGCATAGAAGGTGTTCTACCGTTTCTTCTTCTTCAGCGTCTCTACAACTTCTGCAGTAGTCGTTGTAAGGCGCCCCCAATCTACTGGCGTGTCTTCCGATTAGGCAGTGCCCTGTTAACACCCCAACTAGGTTTCTTATGTCAGTTCTATTAAGTTTTAACAGTCGGTTTGTGCGGCCCATGTTCCATTCTGGCCACGTCATTCTACTTATTTCACAGGTTGATGATTGAGTCCATAGGACATTGACGGATTTGATGGTATATCTATCTATTAGCAGCTTGCAAGTTGCTAATGGAATAGGTGTGTTTGCCTTATCTGGCAGGATTTGCATTGTTGTGCCCAATCTAGCTAATTCATCTGCTTTGCAGTTACCTTCTATGTCTCTATGACCCGGAACCCAGAGCAGATTTATAGTAAAATATTGTGCTTGCTTAATTAATACCTCGATACATTCCTTCACTGTCTTCGAGGTGATTTTGGGAGATTTTAGCGATTTAAGGGCCGCTTGGCTATCTGAGTAAATATTGATTTCCCTTACGGTGAGAACACTTTTCTCTAAAAATAGTAGGCTTTCTTTAATAGCCATTATTTCTGCTTGGAAGACGCTACAGTGATCCGGCAGCCGAAAGGAACTACTGGCTCTCAACTCGTCAGAGTGAAAGCCTCCTCCCACCTGCTCGTTAAGCTTGGATCCATCTGTATATATGTTAATTCCTTTACCACTGTCTATTACCCCATTATCCCAATCTTCTCTCGATGGGAAGGTAGTGGTAAAGGATGTGTTTAAAAGTAGCTCCGTCGAGTTACAAAGGTCTGTGGTTCGTGGTATAAAGGGGAATTCACCCAATATCTTTGAATGCCCCTTTCTGTTAGTGGCTAAGAGAGAGCATTCCCTTAATCTAAGTGCCGATTTTGCCGCTAGCTGTTTGCTGTATGCATCAATCGGTAATAGGTGCAGCATTACATTCAATGCTGCTGAAGGCGTAGTTTTTATTGCCCCGCTTATACAGAGACTGGCTGCTCTTTGGATGCTTCCCATGCGTTTAACCATGTTCTTTCTCTCAAGTGTTGGCCACCAGACCAAAACACCATATGTCATAATTGGCCTTACCACTGCTGTGTATAGCCAGTGTACTATTTTAGGGGTTAAGCCCCATTTTGCTCCAACTATTCTTTTACATGTGTAGAGTGCCGTTGCTGCTTTCTTCACTCTATCTTCTACTGTTAATTTCCATGAAAGCTTCCTGTCTAATATTAGACCCAGGTAGCGTGCTTTTTCTCCCAACGTCAGTGTGGTGCCACCTAATGTTGGGGGGTTTACCACTGGGACTCTGTATTTCCTAGTGAACAATATTATTTCTGTTTTGCCGGCATTTATGCCTAGACCACACGAATTCGCCCATCGGCTTATATCGTTAAGGACGTTTTGCATTATATTGCAGAGGGTATCCGGAAATTTCCCTCTTATTAATATTGCAACATCATCTGCGTAGGCCACCACATGTATTCTCCTCTCTTCTAGATCCTTCAACAATCGGTTCATTGTCAGGATCCAGAGCAGAGGAGAAAGTACACCGCCTTGAGGGGTTCCCCTCTTGACAGATCTGCGTATCGTCGAGGGACCAAGCGTCGAAATTACGAACCTGCCTAGCAGCATCTGTTCAATAAATTTCACCAGCCCCTCGGCAACACCCAATTCAGTCAACGCGTTTGTTATGGCCCCCGGTAGGATGTTGTTGAAAGCGCCTTCTATGTCTAGGAAGGCTACCAGAGAATATTCTTTATCTTCAATTGATTTCTCAATTTCATTTACTAGTGAGTTTAGTGCTGTTTCCGTAGATTTACCTTTGGAATAAGCATGTTGCGATTTTGCAAGTTGTGCTGTTGTTAATTTATTTCTGATGAAGGTATCTATTAATCGCTCTAACGTTTTTAATAGAAATGAGGAGAGACTGATGGGTCTGAAGTCTTTCGGGCTCGTGTGAGAGCTCTTACCGGCCTTCGGTATAAAGACTACTCTAACTTCCCTCCAACTAAGGGGGATATATTTTATTATTAGAGTACCCCTGAACATGGTGATTAGCCATTTCATGATGTGACTCAAAGTTTGTTGCATTTGTGCAGGGAATATCCCATCTGGTCCCGGCGTTTTGAAGGGTTGAAAGTTTTGTACAGCCCAAGTAATATTGGCTTCTGTGATAGTGTTTAGGATCTCGGAGCTAAATTCCGTAACCGAATTAGGAGCATTAGTGGTTATAACCTCTTCCGTGTTACCCGGGAAGTGTGTATTTAGTAATAGGTCTAAGGATTCTTCACTAGATGTCGTCCAGCTGGAGTCTGATCTCTGAAGATAGCCAATGGGTTGAGGAGATTTTGTTAGAATTTTCCTCAACCGAGATGCTTCTACCGTAGTTTCAATTTCTCCGCAAAAAGTTCTCCAAGAGGATCTCTTTGCTTTCCTTATTTCTTTTTTATAGATTTTTAATTGATCGTAGTAGCAATCCCATTCTCTTTCATTCTGTGAAAGCTTGGCTTTATTGAATTGCGTCCTACTCTTTTCTTTAAGCTCTTGAAGTTCGGGAGACCACCATGGTGGCTTTCCTTTACCTCTATGCTTTGTTAATGGACAAGCTTTGTGCAGGGCTTGGTTACAATTTTTGGTGAAGATATCGACCAGGTTATCTAAGGCCTCTTTGCTAGTTGGCTTGTAAGGGGGATCTATAGGCAAACGTTTTGCTAGTTCTTGAGTATACGCTAGCCAGTTTGTTCTCCTATGGTTCCTGAATTTTATTGGTATAGACCGAATGGTTTCATCTCGAAACGAGCATTCGATATACCTATGGTCAGAGAAGGAAGGCTCATTGAGTACCCTCCAGTTCTCTACTCTGTCTA
This sequence comes from Chymomyza amoena, assembly GCA_037043745.1. Taxonomy (NCBI): domain Eukaryota; kingdom Metazoa; phylum Arthropoda; class Insecta; order Diptera; family Drosophilidae; genus Chymomyza; species Chymomyza amoena. The sequence continues at coordinate 34,267 of JBAMAX010000033.1, forward strand.
TTAGTGCGTCCGAGACTAACGTAATGTCAAGAACTTCTTGACGGTTTCTTACCACAAATGTAGGTTCTGTACCCCGATTACAAATCAGCAGTCTTGTTCCCATAATATAATTAAAGAGTGACTCACCTCGCTCGTTAATGTCTGAGCTTCCCCAGGTTGTGTGATGGGCATTTGCATCGCCTCCTATCGTAAGCAAGCTGCCGCAAGCCTCGCTACCCAGTACCAGCTCTTTTAACAGCTGCGAAGGTACCGGGTCGTCATAAGCCATGTATATTGATGAAAGCCAGTACGTTCGCTTGTCCGTCTCCCAGCTTATAGTGGTTGTGTCTGCGTTGCTATATTTATGAATCATAAATGTGGTTAGTTGTGTCTTAGCCATTATACATGCTCTTGGTTTACCTTCACAATCCGCAACGTATAATTTATAATTGGATGTCCTCAATCCGCAAATACGCCCTCCATTGATCCATGGCTCCTGAATGAGGACGAAATCAGGCTTGTCTTCTGCCATGCGATCAATCAGGGCTAATGACGCTATTTTACTATGATGGAGATTTATTTGAAGAAGATGCATTAGTAAGAGTGGTATCTACATCCTCTTGAGAATCGCTTAATAGCTCTTTTTCCGTGTACATTGTACTCGAACCAGCCATTAGCTCAGATTTCGTACCTGTACTCATCTTTGAGAGTCTAGCCGTCAGCTCTGACCCCGATGAAGTGTACCCTTCTTCTAAGTCGATACTCTCGACATCGCTCAAGGACTCCATAGGGTCCTCCCCGACGTCGTTAGCTTCTATCTCAGAGGCCAGATGGTCGACCGCATCTGCGTCTGATTTGTAGGTCTTAACTTTAACCTTGCCGAACCCGTAGTTTATGACACCGCCATTATTCGTTAGCGGCTCCAACGAGTCGTTCGTAAGGAGCAACATAACCTGCATCGTGGCCCGCTTCGTCTCCACGCCGGTTTCTTGCTCTACGTTATCGAAAGCCTTTACGAATTTCCAACCCGCCGTTGGAAGATTTGGGTTGCATGCTTTAATCAGCTGCATGATTTTATCCGGGTCGGAGGGTGTAGCTGGGATCCACACTCGTGCCCTCGGTCGAGACGGGATATCCCTCTTATCGACCGCGACCAGTTTAGCCCCAGGATAAACCTCTCCGACCTTAGCTATCGCTGCTTTATACAGCTCGACTGAGCGCTCATCATCACAAGCTATTATTTTAATTTGCCCTTGGTACCAACCGGCGTCTGTGCATGACGGCGGCGGTCCCGGATTGCTCAGCAGCACTTCCAGGGCAACATTCGTTAGTGCAGCCTGCACCCATTTCCATTGTGCTCTGGGAATTTTCCCTTCGGGATCACCCTCATCCAGAACACCGATTATTATACGGTTGCGTGCTACTTCCGCAAACGATATGTTAGGCGTCACGCCACGGTTCTTCGATCGTTTCGCTGACGGTTTGACCTCTTCAGCCGACCTCTGTCTTTTTATAGCCGAAGATGATGTCGGCTTTTCTAGAGTGAAGTTAGGCAGCACTGCTTTCGCCCAGTCAATCGACTCTTTCACTTCTTTTGTTAGCTCTTCTGCTAACGGTGGTGCTTCGTGCAGTCGCTTAAGTATCTTGACAGCATTTCGCTTCTCCAAGTACCCAGCTTTGGTCGGATCTGTTATTTTTACTAACGGCCATTTTCCAGCGTGAGCTCTGGTCTCAGTACATCCTTTGGCAGTATCTTCCCCAGTTTGCCGCATAGCCACAGGACGTCGACTAATTGGCCTGGTTCCGACTGCCGCTGGAGGTCCTGATGCACTGGGGTTAGGCTTAGCCTCAACTCCAGTACCAGTGCTTGACGCCGGTCCACTTTGACCAAGTTTGACTTCTGTCATCGTGGTGGCTGTTTGAGAGCTCGTTTTGAACGCTGCTCGCTTCTTCTCGGAGCCTGCTGCTCCTTCCGGTTTGTTCAAAGAAGAACCGGACTCCTTATTGTTTTTATTTTTGTTTAAATTGATTGGCTGCATAGATGGTCCCACGAGTGTCGGAGAGGGGATGTCCGCCTGCGCATAGCTCCGAACTACGCAGGTAAGGCTAGCTATTACGGAGGGCGCCAGGTATCCGTAAGCTCACGTTTGAGACTGGGCTATTTTTAAAAGGGCCCCCAGCCAGGCTGATCATCGGCACGGGTCGCATTACACCTTGATCCAGCCCTTTACCTTACACCATGGCAAAACTCCATGTTCAAATGCTGTACTATTAATGAGTAACGAACACTTGCTCATGGAGCTTTACCTTAGCTAGATACCTTCCTACTACGCGCGGGAATTTCTGTGGTACCTATTACCAGTCGGCACCCTCGGGGAGGGTTCAGTGAAGGATTTTGCCGACCAACCTAGTAGAAAAAGTATCGGTTATTTTCATTCTATTTGTGTAGTTCGACCAAGAATGTTGTAAATTTTTATTTGGTAAGAAATAAAAAGTTGAAAACAAAATTTGTCATATAGCGCTTATTGGATTAAAACACGATTGAAAGTACAAAAAAAAAACTTTAAATTCTAATATTAATTTTAATTTATTTTTTCTTAGATGATCTAAGGCCATACGGTACCCTGGGAGATGTCTGAAGCATAAAACACAGCTGACTGGAAAGGTACTCCCTGAAATACCTCAAAAAGTTGAAACTTCTCCATCTGTGTTATAAGGTGGAACACACGGGATACAGTTAATGGCGCTCACAGAATACAATGGAATATCTTTTCATTAGGCCAAAATAAAATACGTGTTACACCAATATTTTCATCAACGTATCGACAAGAAGTACTGTGTAGTTGGAATCCATAAAAAAAAACTTCTTAGAATTGTATTTATTGGATCTTAAAAATGTATAGTATATATACAAGACAATGTTGACGAGCTCCTGAGGAAAAGCTTCAGCATATTCATCCATATTTTGGGTTACACATTGAGTGCCCCACTGCAGAAACTTTGTGGGCCAGAGTTTTGCCTTTATTGGCAAAATCAAAAATTAATTCGATGTGGTGGATTGAAAGTTCAAGTGGATCCTAAGAAGCTTGGAAGACGTGTCAAAACATCTAATGCGGAAGTTTAGATATATTCGAAGCTATTGGACCGAAGATATCAAGAGTGGATACTTTAAAATATAACCACGTTTCTTGAAATATGCAGCGACACTTTGGGTAGTTGCATCCACAGTAAAAGTTTGCGGATTTGCATCTTTTTCCGTCAGTCCGTTTACTGTGAATGCACGTGGAGCAGTTTCGAAGCATTTGGGCGGCTCGTATATTATCTTCAGATTCTTGACAAAGGATAATACTGAATTCATTGCACCGCCTTCAAATGTAGTACTCTTATCAATAGGATGTTTTAGCCCATAACACTTTAGATATTGAATCAACGATATGGCCATTGGAAAAGTCTTGTGGGAAATGTTCACATTCATAAGTGGAGAGTCACCAAGTACAAGAGATTGGTAGAGACCGACATTCAATCAGCTGGAGACGTCCGGGTACTGAGAATATGAGCCTTAGTAATCAAATTATTTTTCGGTTTTTTATTTGAGTAACTCTTAATGTCTGAAAACAAAACTAGCAAAGTCAATTTAAACCAATTATATCAATTATATTTTTGTATTTAAGAGCGTTTTATTCTATTTTGGATATCCCCCTCAGATATTGTTTTAAGAGTGTTTAGCTGTAGAAGATTTCGTTAGTAAATATAGGCAGGTATACTTTGTTAATGAAGCGTCCCGAAAGAAAAAAGAGCTCGAACACTGATTAAAATCTTAGAAAGAACACAAAATTGGGTTCCATATTTGTTGCAACCGAGCGATCTTTGCTGGCAATGAAAAAGAAACAAATTGGATAAACCAAAGAAGAGAAACATTTGGGGATCACTCGGAGCATGCTTTTGGCGTCGTCCATCAATATAAATCATAATTTAAACTATCTGACAAACCTAAGGATAACAAATTGGTCTACCTGTAGATTTAAAGGGTAGATTTGTGCAATGTATATGATGGACAGGAGGCGTGGCAGACCCCAAGTCCTTTATACCAAAATGCTTATAATAAACTCGGGCATACTATATTTGTGCAATGCTTATAATGGACAGAAAGAGGCGTAGCAGACTCCAAATCTCCTATATCAAAAAGCTTATCATAACCTACGGCAGCTTTTGAGCCATGTCCGTCCGTCTGTATGAAAACCTAAATCTCGGAGATTATAAGAGCTAGAGTTATAAAACTTTTCCAACTGATGCACATATTTTCCAAGAAGATGAAGTTTGTTGAATCATGTCAGTAAATTTTCGCGATTTTTAGCCAAACTGTTTGATATTTAGATCTAAAATTAGTCCAGATCTAATTTTCTCTGCAAAAGAGAGCACAGCTTCAGTTGTTGTATGACAGCTATAGTGAAAATATTTTAATAAAATTCGTGTCAGCTTTATTTTATTTTAGACAACACATTTGTGCAAAGATTGATCAAAATTGAGCCATTGCCTTACATAGCTTCCATACAAAAAGTGAACTGGCGCACATATTTGCGTCACCTTATATAGTTTATTGCATCATGAGCAGCACTTTATTTGAAGATTAAGGCAAATATGACTCCCAGCTTTACCAGTTTGTCTAGTTAATGTGTTGGAAAAAGCTGAATTTGCTGATTACTCAAGAGAAGGATACTCTAAATGGGCACCAATAAAAACAAATTGCCGAAAGATAGTCGAAATGCTGCTAAGATTCTCCAAGTTCTTCTCTATTTCAATACCACTAGCGACTGAGCCCCACTACTTTCTCTAGACCACTCCGACTCCATGCTCCAAATATTTACAAACAACCCTCGCATGCCGACAAGGTAAGATTTATTATGGTGTCCACCGCGCGGCGATTAAGCTGTTGGCGGCATTACGTGGTGGGCGCTACTTTTAT
>JBAMAX010000034.1:0-25235 GCA_037043745.1 Chymomyza amoena
AGCAGATTCGAAAAGTGAGCTCTCTAGACACTAAGCCTGCTTTGGGCATCTGTTACTAGATTCCTTGCGGCGTCTCTGCAGGAACTGGCCAGGGGCTTAAAACCTTGAGCAAGGCGTGTTACTCTTTGATAGAATTCTCGGGCCATATTTCTGTCATGCAGATGCATTCCATCTCCTCACACTCGCCCATCTCCGCCTTTTCTGTTCTTGCGCCTGAGGATACATTTCTCAGCTCGTCTCTTTCCTTTGTAGAGCTCCACAAGAGTCCGCGTACCAATTGCTCGCTGTGTTGCCTGGTAGTCTTCCTTCTAATCTTTTCATGGAAAAGTGAATTTTACAAGGTGGGATTCCAGCCTTACGCAAAACCTCAGACCTTGACGAAGATTTTGTTTGCTGCACACATTAGTTCACTACTCACAGATTGCCCATCTCCCACAAAAGCTCAGTGGTCAGTAAATACTGATAAGCTTCTAGCTACTAGCCCATTGGGAACCTTATACCAAAAAAAAAACAAGTTCAGCTTGATGACTTGGTAAAGATTTCCCCGAAACAAGTCGTAATCTTCATATAAGAAATTCTCAACAGGAATTGAAAGTCAATAAGAACTTTGAGCTGTTATGCTAATACTGGGAATGCCAGCTATTATAAGGTGGATAGCTTTTGTAGAGAAAGAATGATTCACAGCCAGGTTAGTAGCCATACGTACGCCTGGTGAAATTTAGAAACGTTTAATAATTATCAATTCCGATTTATAGATTAGAGACAGCTACAAATACCTGGCCAGTGGGCATGATAAGAGCCTTTGGTAGTAGTAGCTGCCCATAGAAGAATCTTATCACTGCTTGACGTTTATATTTCGGGTGTATAAAATGCCCCTGGACGAGCCTTAAATGAATCAGTCCATTAACAACCCAATTATGGCTCATATAATGGTAGTCATTGCTAGCTTGCTAGCACTTGCATGCTTAGGAACAGCAGAAGATCAGCAGCTTGCACATAATCCAAGCGGAGTGGACATACAGCAGCTCCAGCAGCTGCGCAAGCTGGGTGTGGAATACTACGAGCATTTTCAAAATATTACCATAAACGATTTGGTGCCAGAGCCACGTGCGCCGACGCCAGCGGATTTATTGTGCATGGCACACATGGCGCAATTGATGCAGGGTCTGGGCTCAGGTCAGCTCTGGTCCTGGAAAAGTAAGCAGCGCCCGCTTGTGCCAAGCAGTTTGCTCTAAAGCGCATTTTTTTTGTCTTAGTGATTGATGCCTGGGGTTTCATACCCTCTGGCATTTTGATGGGCAACTTGAAGCATTTGGGCAACTATGATGAGTGCATACTTCTTGATAAGGCCTTCAGCACGGGCAGCAACATCCAGGGCAAGTATTGCTTTGCTGAGCTGCCCGCGGCTCAACTCTTGGGCGACCAGGCTGGTCTACTTACGGGACTTGCCGTAAACGTGGCTGTCTGCTTACCCAGCAGCTGCTCTGCTACTAATATGGATACATCGCTGAAGCAGCTGCTCCTGCGCTTACTCAATGTGGACTTCCAGGGAACTTTGGTACAGGAAAAATACTGCAAGACAGCGGAACCCAGAAAACTCGATGGACTAGCCATATTTACCATGTAAGCCAGCAATCTCAGCCAGCTTCTGCCTTGCTTAATTAAACCATGTCTTTGCAGCGTGCTGCTCTCGCTGCTAGGTCTTACCGTGCTTTTGGCCACATTTTATGATTACTCTGTGTGCACGGATGAGAGTAAGTTCGTCAGCATTCCAAAATGAGCCGGTGCTTAAAGCCTCTTCTTACTTAGAGCAATTGCCGGGTGTGATCAAATGTTTCTCGGCCAGAGTCAACTCCAGAGCGCTTTTTCGCGTGGATGTCTCCAAGAATCCCAATGTTATTAATTGCCTGAATGGCATACGTTGCCTTTCACTGGTTTGGGTCGTCTTTGGACATGAGTATTTGCAGGGATTTTCCTCTCCAAATATCAACATAGTTCAAGCCATACGCGTAAGTAACAGGGAACTAGCGCTGATATTACTGACTCATTCGGTTACTATTTCCACAGTGGTGTGAGACACCTTATGCTATGTTCATCATGCACGGTGTCTACTCCGTTGATACCTTCCTCTTTCTGAGTGGTCTTCTGGTGGGCTTGATCGCACTGCGCGCCATGAAGCGGTAAGCAGCAGTCTTAGCCATATGCATAGCTCCACTGAATATCCACTCCTCCAAACAGCTCCAAGGGAAAACTAAATGTGCCGCTTATGTATCTGCATCGCTATCTACGTCTGACTCCGATGCTGGCTGTAGCCATACTCGTCTATTTGTCCCTGTTCGTTCACATGAGTGATGGTCCGCTGTGGGCCAACCTAGACCTAACCGCACGTGAAAACTGCAAGGAGCACTGGTTCTGGACGCTGCTCTATGTGCAGAACTATGCCACCACGCATATTGTAAGCTCTTGGATTAAGCCACGCTATCTTGCCAAACTAAACAGTCTTAACACTTACAGTGTCTGGCCCATTCTTGGTATCTGGCTGTCGACATGCAGCTGTACATAATCTCACCCATACTCATCTTTGCGCTCTACAAGTGGGGCAGAAAGGCTGTGGCAGCCACTGTAGTCCTACTGCTGCTCCTCTCCGCCTGCCTCTTCAGCATGATGATGATCAAACACTACTCCTTGAGCTTCAAGTAAGCTTATCCAACTCTTTGACACAAAAACTTGTATTCACTATGCTCTTTTTACATAGATATGCAGAGCAGGTCGTCTCCCAGCGAAGGATCTACTTTGGCACACAAACACGCGCTGCGCCCTGGCTGATAGGCCTGCTCTTTGGCTACTTCCTATATAAAACACCTGGTCGCAGCTTCAAGCTCAATCGTCTGGTTGTCTGGACCGGTTGGTTGACTACGCTGGCCATTTTCTTTACTTGCATCTTTGCGCTATACCCGGATGCCGCCTGGAGCACACCCCAAGTGCCTATTTTGGAAGAAGCTTTCTACTTGACCTTAACACGCATAGCCTGGCCTTTGGGCTTGGTCTGGGTAGTGTTTGCCTGCATGCAGGGTTATGGTGGCATGGCCGATGGTTTCCTATCTTCATCCTTGTGGCAGCCCTTGTCACGTCTCTCCTACTGCGCCTATATTTTTCACTTGTTCGTAATAGAAGTAAATACCTTACGGACTCACAATAGCACCTATTTCTCCAACTACGAGATGGTAAGTACTGATGCAGTGTCTCCTAGATTCTCAACATTTAGTAACTATTCTCCTTTCCGTAGATGCTGCGCTTTTGGTCGGACTTTGGTTTCACTGTGATACTGGCCTATGTCATGCATATTTTAGTCGAGGCGCCCTTAGGCAGTCTACAAACGCTCCTGATGCCAAATCGTAGGCCAGCGCCTAAGGAAGCTCCGGTACCCGAAGCCAAGCAGGAATTGGCGGCGCCTATAGAGACGCCCAAGACGCCGCTGCCCGAGCTGGATGTGGCACCCTCAACGTCCGCAGTGTCTCAACCAACCACACTTAGCTCCTAAATAGTTTTTAGTACGCTTTTTTTTTTGTATTACTTAAGTTTTAAAGTGATTAAAAAAAATCTCAATATAATTAATCGCGTGTTTTTTTTATGGTAAAGACCTAGTTGTCTTATCACAAGGTTGTCCAACAAAAGCTCTAGTCATAAAAAAAAAAACAGCTGTGTTGGCTCTAGCTAGTCTAGCCTTATATGACTAGGCATTACCAAATTACCGAATAATAATAATAATATTACCTACCGAATTTTATTAAGGCACCATAAAGTGACATAATTTCAATTGGCATGGAACAAGGCTGAGTTTTGGTTATGGATTTTGAGCCACTTCATATTTTATGGCCAGCAATTAGCTAGAGGTCAGCTTCTTGATTTGCCAGCACGCCGACTGAAGTCTAAAACTTTTCAGAGCTATCAAAGTTAATCGGAATTTTTAAATTTTCCGAAGAAAGGCAATAATATTCTTTACACTTGCCTAGAAATTAAAGCATAAGCTATTCTGCCCTTGACCATATAATATAAAAAAAGGAGAAGAAGAACTCATAAGAGATATTATTGGCAACATTTGGAAGTCCCAAGATCATATGGAATTCCGAGATCAAAGCATCGATTCATTAATTCCCCATTTCATAAGGAACGTGCCAAGCCCCACGTATTCCCCAACTACTTCGAAAGTATTGAAGTGAATTGTTGTTCAAAGGTTGTTTTCCTTTTCATGATGCATTGTGCACTTCTTATGAAGTATGACTATCAAATAGTGTAAGTTTCATCTCGATATGCTCATGAATACGAAAACAATCGGTACCACACAGATTTGTTATACATAAAAAAATACGTGGAAAAAGGAGTGTGGAAACCACCCCCGTGGATCCGCCACTGATCGTATAGGCTTAAGTTTGCTCCAATTAAAAGCACATGAGTTAAGTCATGCGACTAAATTCTAAATACAAAAATATAAAAATTCCGCAAGAATCAAAACTCCCACATGACACTTCAAAGCAGAGAACACTTGAGTTTTTTATACCATGTGCGAATAAACAGCACGAAACTCCGAAGTATAAAACGTCCTCGACTTTGAGTGCTACTATATATACTTTGCAAATGTCACAAACTTATCATGATAATGACTTACTTTATTATTATATGGTTTATAATCGAATATCTCTAATCGTTGGCAATAGATTGCTATGAACAACAACATCAAAAACAATTCTCACATGACTCACATTTCTGCCTCGATTCAAATGACAGTTAAAAGCACTTCAAGTGTCATATATATGTATACATGGGGTATATGGGTATATTACCAAAATAATCTAATCGGCTTGCGCTCAGTTACGTATAGGTGGCGCTTTGTAAATTATCTGACCAAGTCAATGGTGTTGATATTAGTTATCAAGATCAACCCCAGTTGGGGTTTTCAATGCTCATGTTGTTTACTTAGAGCAAATAGTAAATTCAAGCCGTGCAGTCACTTTATAAACATAGATAGTTGGAGTAGTCCCTAATTTTGGAACTACTTTGAACGATAGTTCGCGGTTAAGGTTACATCGATGGCAACGGGAAATAAATTACATGGGTATATAGGTAGATTAGGTTAGGTAAGGACGGCATTTGGAACTGACGTCCCAACTCACTTAGGCCAAGAATAGACCCCTTGTAATACCGCTACAGTGAGTCATCACAACTCTTCGCCACTTAAGGGGTCTCCTATATGAGATGATAAAGCCATCCGGCAGCCTAAATAAACCTTAAAAGGCATTCATCAAGAAAATGTGACTTTAGGAACCGAAATCTTTTACTGCCCAGCCCTGGGCAATAACAGAAAAAGAGTTGGACTGTCTCCAGCTCCTTCTCGTCGCCACAGAAGTCATGTTGGGGAGCATTCAAACTGGATGCTTGATTGCCCTACAGCCAATGTTCGGTGATAGCACGTGGGTATATTACCAATATAATCTAATCTATATATGTATCTTCGATAAAATCCCGAAACATATGCCAGGATTTTCTTATATTTACTGTGTAAAGTAATGGCAATAAAATAAATAAAGCCGAAAGGTGAACAAAAATTCTGGAATCTGTTTCCAGATGAGATCTACACGTTTTAAATTGATGTTTTCGATATGAATGTCTTAAAACAGGGTTCAGCCCTTAAAAAACAACTCGTCTATTATGTTTTTCAATACTTTTCCATCGCTGCCCTTCCGAAGATTTTAATTACTCGCTTGGGATTGCGTGTCCGATCCCATCTCTAATATAAAACAAAAGTTTGCAAACTCAATATATTTCCAACAAACACAAGCCATTGTTTTCGAGCCTGGTAAAATATGTAGAAATACAATCCTTTTATACGATCGTCGGCTATCTTTATAGCTCATCAAAAGATTCATTTAAAGGCTTGTTTGGCTATCCGGACTAAGCTTCACAGTCCGTAATGCATAACTTAGTTAGTTGGCGGCTACCCATGAAATTGGGAGATCGAGATTTTTTCAAGATTACCTTTGAAACAGATTTATGGCTTTTAAAAGAAAGAACTGATTCATGCGCGGCATAGCTGTCGACGTCCCTGCATATTTTATAAGAAAACCAGTCAGTTTCTAAATCGGGAAATGCGTGTTCATTTGGTCAATTTTCTTCAACCTATTATACGATATATATATTATACGTATAGTATACAGCACCTATACATATGCACATATGCACATATTATTCAAAAAATCTATTCATTTGCTTTCGGTTTGCCGCGTTGATCCAGTCCGAACACCGATCCCTAGTCTGTTGCCTGCCATCGTCAAAGTTTCGGTTTATCTTTCCATAGGTAACATATCTGTATACTTCCAACAAAGAGCTAAAGACCCTTCTCATCTCTGGGTAGTATAAATAAGCATATTATCTTTGCCATTCTGATCAACTAAATCGTGAACTTTTCCAAAAGCAAAATAGTACCTATTGCCTATACTTCATTGCAATTTAATAACCTCAAAACGTTTTGTCTAGTCCGACTTTCCAGATTATCTAAGCACACACACTTAAGCGATGTCTTAGGAATTACATCGAGGCCACTTCAAAGGTGCAAAGAACCCTTTAAACTTTGTACAAACCAAATCTTATCTGCTCTTGTAGATAATGAAATCAAAGACTATGTACTGATCATTTGCTTTGTCATGTTTATTACTTTATTGAAGCAATCTCACGTATGTGTTAATCGGAAATAATAGCCAGACAGAACTCGTTGGTTTCAGTTTTCCATATGTCAACAATCGAAGCAAAATTATTCGAGTTAGTAATACCAAAAAATATAATATAAAATCAAGAATTCTCTTAGGGTATTGACCTAGGAAACATGGGCTCTATCAATACAACAAAAGAAGGGTACTATTGCATGGCAATCACGAGACGATTACGTGACTATCACGAGGCCTAGCTAGCTTCAGTATTCATAAAAATAACATTTTTAAACATCACTTTTCTTCTTATGTCCTGTTACTCCTAGTGGAGCATAGGGTCATCGTGATGGTTTCGGTTATATTATTATTTTAAAAAAATGGGGTTTGCACTTCCAATTTCATCGTGCATGCTTCCGAAGCAGGTGTATTAGTCGCGGGGACACGTGTGCCACTTGGAAAATTAATATTCCTCGGGTTTACTCTCATGTTTATAAATAAATATGTGAGGAAGCAGGGTTCTGATAGTAATTTATAAGCTCAAAGTCAGTCCTGACACTCTGCTCGCAGTGACAGATCACTTTTTAATAGGTCGTCCTGGAAAGCAGAAGCGTTTCGCAGCCGCTCATTCTGAGTACAGATGCTACGTTCTCACAATTAATTAGCCTCCAGAACGGTTGTTCAGGGGGTTACCCAGAGGATACTTGACCGTTCAGCAAAATAATCTTTTCTGGCCACTCCCAAGTGACACCTCTGCACCTCTGCTACTCCATCCTCCAAAAATCACTTAAGCTTTTGAGCAATTTAAATCAATTCATCCAAACATGCACGTGTATCTTTTGAACTATCAAAACTGACTCACGAGCTCTTTTTTTGGATCTTCCCAATGTATTGTGCTAATGCCTGAGCTTCTGCTAAGCTGTATATTAATCTGTAGCACACTATCAAAACAAAAAGCTCTCTCCCTATAATTGATTGATTGCTTTTGAAAGTTCTCTTTTTGCCCATTACTTAAAAAGCTCACGCATGATGATCGTGCGGCCGGAGCGCTTTAATTTTTTTTTCGTTTAATTTAAAAAAAGAACTTTTCCATAAAATACTTTTTTGGCCAAAAAGTGAATTACCGTCGTTTACACAGCATTTATTGCTCTTAAAAATATAGGATCAATCAACAGTGCATTAATATAAAAACAACTAATATTTAAAATAAAATTTAAAAATTATAAAAGTAAAATATTTTGAGAGGATACTGAGGTATTGACGCTAAAGCGAAGCAAGTGGATTATTGTGTATGAGGGGGGATCAGAAGGCAAGGTCTTCTGAAGCGGTCGGTTTTCTTGCACTTATAATTGGCAAGAGAATTGATACTCGGGTTAGGGTGGGTCGAAATTGAGTTGCGGAGGTTTTGGGCGTACGTTACGGCTGCTTGTGGGACGGAGGGTAGGTTTGTTTCCTTTAGGATTTGGTTGTTACGGACGAACCACGGATAGCTTAAGGACGAGCGGAGTAATCGCATGTAGTTGCGATTTAGCTTGGCTATTTGAGCTGGGGATGCGAAGCCCCAAGTGGGGATAGCATACGTGCAGATGCTTCTGACAATCGCGTTGAAAGCACGGGACTTGGTAGATTGAGACACCTGAGGGTTGGTAAAGAATGGCTTGAGTTGTTGGAAGGCTCCAATGGCCTTACCTCGGACGGCGTTTATTTGCTTTGACCAGGTGAGACGTCTGTCAAATATGACCCCAAGGTATTTGGTCGATGGGCTCCATTTGATGGGGTATCCATTTACGAAGATATTTGAGGGGGTGCGATTGCGGCGTACGATCGTGCTGTGCAACAGGTTGTATTTAAGACAAGTGCACCAGTTATGAATTGTAAGCACTACATGCAACTATAAAGATATTAAACGGTAGATGGCGCTAACTTGCTGATCGTAGCGCAGCGTTTGCACGGTTTTCAAGCGGGAAGACTTGGGCACTACTAGAGATAATTAAATGCTTTAAAATACAGATTTATGACACCAAAAATAAAAAACGGCAAGGGGGTGGTTAAAAATGGAAAAAAAATGGAATTTAGTAAATCTTACGATCTCTACAACATAAAATATTAACTTCTGGGTACAGCTTCTACTACAAATAATATTTTGCATTCAATTTTAAAAGATTTTTGTCTGGGAAGTTTTTGTGGACAGCTTCTAGAATTCGAGATAAATGGGTTTCACATTTCACTTTCACAATAGATCCTATATTTTTCGATAGAAGACAAGTTTATTTTATTTTTTTGATATCGGGGTTAAATTATATAACTCCCATAAGGGTATTGCAGACAACCTCGAAAAAAACAAAAGTTTTAGTTTTTTTCGTTTGCTTATAAAAATATCGTAACCAAATTTGGCATTCGAAACTTTTTTATAGGTTTCAAGCACTGTACCTAATTTGATCAAAATCGGTTGACTATATTATATAGCTCCCATAGGACCGATCGGCCAAAATTACTTTTTCTATACAAAATTTGCTATATTTTGATTTTTAATAAAGATAACGTAACTAAATTTGGCATTCAGAAGTTTTTTAGAGTGTTTAAGCAATGTACCAAATTTGATCAAAATCGGTTGACTATATTATATAGCACCCATAGGGCCGCTCTTCCAAAAAATCTATTTTTGGACAAAATTCAGTATGATTCGTTTGTTTATAAAAGTCTCGCAAACAAATTTGGCACTCAAAAGTTTTTTTATCGGTCTGAAACAATGTACCAAATTTGATCAAAATCGGTTGACTATAGCTCCCATGGTAACGATCGTTAAAAACAAATTTGTTGCTTAAAAGTTTTTCTGTTTTTGGTTTTGGAACCTAATTTGGTAATCAAATGTCTTTGATCTTTTTAGGCAATAGTGGTACAGGGTATCCTTAAGTCGTTCGCGCCCGACTTTACGTACGCCATTTTTTTTATTTTCTCTTTCTAATCTAAAATTAAAAAACGTAAATGTAAAAATGAAATAAGAATTCCATTGCTTAAGTCTACTGTTTTTAACGATAATAATTGCTATTTAAATATTTAACCAGATGACAAATATTATTATTATATTTATAAAAACAGCTTTTTAAATTATTTTAAATAAAGACAACTCCTGTCAGCTTAGCTTTGTATTAGTGTTACAAAAATTGATCCACCATTTCATATAGTAAAAAATTTTTAAAAGTAGTCACCACTGGTATAAAATTGTTATCCCTGGATATCCTGTTTGGCAAGCTCATGGAGGCAGCTGATCGATGGAGTAGTAACATCTTAGCTCTGCTGAAAAGTGAATAAATGAATCGTTTCAAGGAAAAATTATCGAGAGGTAAGCAAAATTTTAAAATAAAACAAATTTGAGAGAGAAAAACTTAAAAAAAAAAATGGCGTACGTAAAGTCGGGCGCGGACGACTTTAGGATACCCTGTACCACTTGCTTGCAATAAAATCCGGTTTCTTCACAAAAAACCAAAAACAAGAATTTTATAGCAAAAAAAATTTTTTTTTGACCAATCATTTCTATGGGAGCTATAAGATATAGTCAACCGATTTCAAATTTAAAATTTGACACAGTGATTAAATGCATTAAAAAAGATCTGAATGCTGAATTTAGTGCAAATATCTTTACAAACAAATGAAACACTTCGGATATTGTATAAAAAACGTGTTTTTGGACCGATTGGTCCTATGGAAGCTATATGATCTAGTCAACAGATTTGGATTAAATTCAGTACAGTGCTTAGGAACTATAAAAAACTCACGAATGTCAAATTTGGTCCCAATATCTTAACAAAGAAACGAAACACAACAAACTTTGTTCAAAAATCGATTTTTTGGAAGATCGGACCTATGGGAGCTATATGATATAGTCAACCGATTTTGTTCAAATTTGGCACATTACTTAAGTGGTCTAAAAAATTTCCAAACGCCAAATCTGGTTACGATATCTTTGTTATAAAACGAAATATAACGAATTTTTCTTTAAAAAAGTTAGTCAACCGATTTTGATCAAATTTGGTACAGTGATTGTGAACTATAAAAAACTTTCGAGTACCAAATTTGGTTACGATATCTTCATAAACAAACGAATTATTCATCTAAGACCCTTTTTTTGTCGTGGTCGTCTCAAACATCCACATGTGAGCTATATAAGTTATCCCCGATATCAAAAAAATAAAATAAACTTGTCTCCTAATTATATGGGATCTAATGTGAAACTTTAATTACTCTAGTTCTTAACATCTCTGAGATCTAGGCGTTCAAACGGACAGACGGACGGACGGACATGTGTATATCGACATCTCTATTCACCCTGATCATATTTTATGTAACTTTGGGGTGTCTCCGACGACTCCTTCTATATGTTACATGCATTTTCAGCTTGCACAAACTTAATATACCCTTTGTACCATACGGTACAGGGTATAAATACCAAGTAATATACAAATATTTCAACTTAAAATTTGTAATAACCATTATAGCCAAGTTATGAAAAGTCTTAGTATATTATTTTTTTTTGGCAACATTTATTTGTGAATATTCATTTATAATCTTAATCTAAATGTGTTAGTTAGTTTGATTCCAAAAAAAAATTCGCACGCAATGTGGCGCTTATATATATATTTTTTTCTGCACAGTGGCGCTTATATGGCGCTTATATATATTTTTTTCTGCACAGTGGCGCTTATATGGCGCTTATATGTTTTTTTCTGCACAGTGGCGCTTATATGGCGCTTATATATTTTTTTCTGCACAGTGGCGCTTATATGGCGCTTATATATTTTTTTTTCTGCACAGTGGCGCTTATATGGCGCTTATATATTTTTTTCTGCACGGTTAGTTTGATTCCAAAAAAAAAACGCACGCAATTTATGCTATGCTTGTATATATTTTTTCTACACATCAATTTTCATTAATTACTCATAGCCATATATCAATATTTTTGCGTTTATATTTTACGCTATGTATAGACATTTAAGTTTTTGATCGTTAAACGATGCCAATTACCAATTAAGTCTGACAGTAACGCCTGCAGAATGTTATGTTCAAAAAGTAACGCTACGCAAGCGCAAGTTAACTTTTTAAATTTCACTCAATGCACGCTGGCGCCATCTATGTGCATTGCGCTTAGCTTAAAACAACAGCGCACAGATGGCGCCAGCTGACAGCGCTGCCAGACTGACAAATTTGACTACATTATGTAGTTTCAAAATTACAAAAAAACAATTCGCATACAATTTGTATTGTTTGTTTTTTTGTACATTCATATATTTTGTTTATATTTTATATTTATTAATTTATTCGCTTGCTCAATTACAATCAATTACAATTACATATACGTGTATAGTATAATATATTTCGTTTATATATATAGATGCTAATACTTTAGTGCCTGTTGCACATTTTAACTAATTTCATACAACTTTGCTCTGGTTGCTGCTAACGCACGAACGTGTTCGCCATATTTGTTTTTGTTTTGTTTTTGTTTGTTGACATATAGTTTATATTTTGTATACGTTTAAATATCGCTTAAATAATTAATATATGTTCTTTAATTAATTTTATTTGCGCACGCATGGCGTTTGATACAATTACAATTACATTTAGAATTACAAATACAATTACAATTACATCAATGCTTAACTAGTTTGTTTTAAGTTTAATATATATTTTATTTTGTTGTTTATATGTAAACTTGTGCTTCGAGTCTTTGAAGTTAAAATATATAATTTATATATAGATTTTTTTTTTAAGAACAATTTGTAGCGGCTGCATAAGTTTTAAGCTGCGCATTTAGCTGTACCTAAACATAGTTAATATATAATCTAATGTGCTCTAAAGCTAAATTTAAGCAAAAAAATTAGTACAAAAAACAAAAAAAGAGTAAAATATTTATGTATAAAAATCGTACAATTAAACAAGAAAAAAATATATAATCAGTCATTTAAGTTATATATAGAGTTATACATACATAGGCGTGTCTGCGTGTCTGTGTGTGTGTGTATATAATATTGGTTATGCTTTTATATATGCAACTGCGCAACTACAACTACATTTACTATAACACATTTAATAAAACGCTGACAAATTACATATAAGTAGTTGTTTATATATGTGCTTACTAACACTAACAAGCTAAATGCTTTTATATATGTTTAAACTTTTCACTTTATGTATCGTACCGTATGTGTACTTGTATATAATGTACTTGGCTTAGCGCTAAACATGGACAAAAAAATTTTCTTTTACTTTTTCTTTATGAACTTTTGTGTTTGTTTTTGTTTACGTTGAACATTTTACTTTGCTTACTTGCTACAAATTGCATTAATATGGCCTATATATTGTATATTTGTATAACATATTTAAGTTTTTCCAAAAAAAAAAAAAAAATAGTACGCACACACACGTACATATATGCTAGACATATATAATTGTATATATTATATTATATATTGGTTAAATACAAAGTAAAAGGCTTTTCAAAAATCTCAAGTTACAGCGCTTAGATAACGCCTTAAAATTTAGATATGCTTAGAAAATGCCCACCGATTGCATCAGTGTTGTAAAGTGTGTAAAGTGTTAAGCTACATTTTCGCTTTTTAAACACTTTTTGTTCGTTTTATTTTCGCTTTTTGTATAAAGTAATTAGCATAAAGCCTTGTAAAGTAAAAGCACGCACATACATACACAGTTTGTCTATAAACATTTACAAATTATTAAGTTAACTAAACAAATTACATATATATATAGTATATATTTAAAAAAAAATGTTTTAAGCATTTTTTGTAGTCGTTTCTTTGTGTTTTTTTAACGCTCATGCGAGTTTAGTCGAAAACTAATTTTAATGAGATTTTGTCTGTCAATGTCTGTCCATGTCTGTCCATGTCTCACAATCCTTCCTCAAAACACAGCCTAAGCACGCTCCGCACTCCAAAATCTTAGCTGGGACGCCACATGCTACATGCCACAAAGCTGCGGCTTTAAAAAAAATACAATTTTAAAAAACAAAACTTAAATAAAAAAATAGTAGGTCCAAAAATGTAAGCAAACATTTCATTATCACAAGTTTTTTGCTTTGTAAAAATGTTGCAGCCTGCGCATGTAGCGAAATATATTTAATTTTTATAATTAATTAGGTTTGTCTTGGAGCGCGTTGTCGTTAAAAATAAATTAAAAACATTACTTAAAAAAAAAGAGCGCGCTTGTGCTTGTGTGCATACAAATTAAAAAAAAAAATAAAATAAATTTTAAATCTGGTTTAAAAACTAAAATCCCTATAGCAGCGCAGCAACAACAGCTAGACAAACGTCACACCTAACCTTTGTTATGTCCAACTTCCTGTCCAAATCCATTCCACTCCACTCCTTTCCACGCCTAGACGAATGTCTCTCTGATGTAGTTGCTGCTGCTATTGTTGCTTAGATCTTAGAACTCAGTTGATTGTCAGACAAATGAAGAGAATCCGGGCAAAGGCGCTCGGGAGCGTGCCATGTTATTAACAATAATCTGACCACCATTGAGACTCATGACAGCGCTGCCCTCCGGCTCGGAGTCTGTATAGCTGGAATAATTGCGTACCGGCTTGGTCTTTTTCCATGACTGACGCAGCGAATCATTCACATTGGCATAATGATTGACAAACGAATGCGGATCCGAGCGCACGCTTTCATTTTCGCTTTCCGAGTGCTGCAAATTGTTTTGTTATATTAGTAAGATTACAATTTTATGTGCCTCCCTAGCGGCACGACCCACCTGTGAGGCATCGGAGCTGCTCACCTCGGATGGCTTCTCAGTAACGCTGCTGTCATCGGGATTTTCATCATAACACTTCAAGCTCTCCTCATCGCTGTGATAGGCTACCGAAGCGGGCGAGGGACGTGGTGGACTCTTGCCCAGCTGCATGCCAGTAGGTGGACGATTGGTGCTCTTGCGTCCCAAAGTGCCGAGAGTGCCGCTGCGCAAAGTGCCTACACTATTTAGTGTGCCAGTGCCTACGCCATGACGTGAACGATACAATTCCAAAGCCAGCTCCTGGCGCTCATCTATGGACATGGCCATGGACTCCTCCAGCGTTTTTTGTGCTTCCTCTGCAGGGGCAAAAGAAAACATATAGCTTAATCAATCATCTTGAACATCAACTTGGACTTACGCTTATATTTGTAGCTCTTGCTCTTAACACACAGCACCGCAATGACCATAACTATAATGATTATAGATATGGCTGCCAGTGCGACCATGAACCAGGTTTGCCTATAGAAAGGTTTGTGCTGCAAATAACCATATTCAAGATGCAATTTCGAGGGTGTCAATATGGAATCCTTTGAGTAAACCGGAAACGATATGCCATAACGATTGTAGGCAATCACGCGGAATGTGTACGCAGTGGAGGGCATTAAAATATGATAGCTAATGGTGAAATCCTGCATGGTGCCCATTCTGGTTTGTTCCAATTTTATCCAACGCGTATCATCTAAAGATAATACTTGAGTTAAAAGCGCATTTAAGAGAGAAAGTGAAGCTAATATATTGGGTTAGTACTAATGAATGCAAAAGTTAGTAAAACTACGTGAAGAAGCTATAAGCAGAGCTGTGGGATATGAGCAAAGTATATTCTTGAGAACATCCTGTCGCCAAGATTATGCAGTACTTAAGTAAAGTAGCAAGCGGTATAAAAAATTATTTCCTTTACTTATTATTGTTTACAATTTTAAGTATTATATTACAAAACACAACGGCTGTAAAGTCCATAGATGGCGCCACACACGCTTTAGCCGCATTATATTTGAATAAAGGATTTAAAACAATTTCGTGTGTGGCAGAATTCTGTATTCATTATCGCCCTGAGTTTTATATTATAAAGCATATCGGCTGAAAAGTCCGTAGCATGGTATATAGATGGCGCCACACACGCTATAGTCGCATAATATTTGGATAAAGGACTTAAAGCAATTTCTTGTGTGGCTTTATAATTTTTTTTTTTTTATGAGAAAAACATCGCTTGAGCCAAAGCTTAGCTTGATGCGATATTCAGACTCTGTTCCAGTGAAAAAAATGATATAGAAGTGGTTTGGTGAACAAAAAAAATATATCCTCGGGATAATCTGTCTTTAGGATCATTTATGCCTTAAGTAAAGCAGAAAATTTTGAGTATTATATTATAAAACCTATCGGTTGAAAAGTCGATTATATTTGGATAAAGGATTTAAATGGCTTTATCATTTTTTTTATGAGAAAAACATCGTTTAAGCCAAAGCTTAACTTGATGCGATATTCGGACTTTGTTCCAGTGAAAAAAATGATGGAGAAGTTGTTTGGTGACCCAAAAAACTGTCTGCTGTAGAGAGATTTGGCTTAAATATTAAAGTGATGCCTAAAAAGTCGCCTATTGTGAGGGCCTCGAAAAATCGATCTACCAAAAAGTAATTTTAATGTTATTTTCCAGACTATATTGTTATTGAAGGAAACAATATTGATGAATGAAGTAAAATTGGGAAAAAAAAAAGTTTTTATATGCAAGTTATCTTACGGATATAAGGTTATGGATTCGAATCCCCTGTTAAGCATGTTCCTGCTCTTTCCACTTTTCCTATTTCCCTAATTTTTTCTGTCTATTCCTACATCCTTATCCCTTACTCCCATTATTGGTATCACAAAGGGCCTGTTCTTGGCCTAAGTGAGTTGGGACTTCCTATCCTACGGACTTTTCAGCCAATGTGTCATCATATTATATAGGGGCTAGGGCGTTGTTCTCGCACCAAAGCCGTATTTCCCTCTACATTTAGGCGTAATAAATACCAAGATTTTTCAAAACAATTATATTTGTTCAAAATACTATTTTTTTGCTAGTTACTAGTTTAAATTAATTTTTAGTTTTCTTGACACTACTAAAAAAATGCTAGTAGTGTTCAAAACACTACTAAAGTGCCACAAGCTCAAAAAAATAATTGTGCTGAATATATAATAATTTTTCTAGCATAATCGGTAGCCAAAACAATAGCAATATATTTTTTAGTATTTTTCTAGTATTTACAAGCATTAGCAATATTTTACAGCTCTGCAATATAGCAACTTCAATCTAGTATTTTAAATACTTACAAACAAATGCTGGTTCGCCTTTTTCTACGCAAGCATATTCAAAATTTCGCAATGAATTTCATAAGAAAATTTGGTTGCAATTTTTTAAAAATATTTTTGTTTTTTGATTTTTTTTTTTTTGTAACCAGTTCACCAAATAAAAACAAAAGAGGTAAAAAATAAAAGTTTGATTAAAATTAGCCAAAACCAAAGGTTACATATTTTTACATATTTTTAGTTTTTTTTTTTTTTTTAAAGTGCAGTCAAGCTAAGAGTACTTACCGCGCTTCTTGGCCTCAATGATATAGCCTATTATGGGTCCCTTTCCGGAAGGTCCATTAATCCAATGCATATCCACGCTGGACAGTGTCTTGGTTAGTATGAGATCGCGTGGTGCCACGGGTGAGCCATCTTGTGGACCTGTGGTCACATTCGCGCTCACCGCTGGCCCATAGTCAATGGTCTGTGCGCGCACAGTGAACGTATAGGTTACCTCCTCCTCCAGATTAGTTACGCGCAGGGTTGTATTGGATACCTTTTGCTTGACCTGCTTGCTGAATTCTGTAAAAATGGGTTAGAATTTGTTGCTTCCACCACTATGACGCCAAAACTTACTCTCATTCTCCTCGGTTGTTTCATAGGTTACCAAATAGCCAACTATCTCGCCATTAAGAAATTTGGGCACATCCCAGGATACCTCCATACTTGACATAGTTATGTCCGCAAAGCGCAAATTCAAGGGTACACTGGGCACACCCTGCAGCGTTTTGACTGTTACGGGTGTGGAACGTGGTCCATCGCCAGCAGGATTAAAGGCCAGCAGCTGTATGCGATATTCGGTATATTTGTCCAGAAACACCAGGCTATGCGTTGTGGCTGTGGCCGAGACCACCTCAATTTCTTCCTCCCATTTGCGTCCCGCTTCGAGTTTTTGCGGTGAGTCAGTTACCAAATAAAAGATCTTATAGCCCAATATATCGCCATTCTGACTGCTTTGCTTTGGTGGCTTCCAGCGCAAACGCACTTCGGTGCTGGAAATGGACGCAGCATCCACTGCACGCGGTTCACCGGTGGGCACTGCCTCGCCCACATAAACAGCTGCTGGTGGCGTAGCTGGACCTGGTCCCTGTGAGTTGAATGGTAGCACAATAATTTCATAGTTGCGATCTTGCACCAAATCCGACAGCACCACACTGTTCACATTGATGCCCATTACATCTGTCTTGGGTGTGGACTGCAGCGCAGTGGGAAAGTCAGAGAGCTGCTGATAGAGTATACGATAGCCGCCAGTAGCTGCGTCGCCATTCCACATGCCCGTCTCCAGCGCATGCCAATGCACACGCACCGATGTTGTAGTTATGGGCACTACCTTCAGTCCGGTCACGCCCACAGCAGGCGCTGCAGGCAATGTGCGCACCACAATGCTCTCATGACTAAATGCCGAAGGTCCCAGATCATTGGTGGCTTGTATGCGAAACTGATAGGTGGTATGTGGACGTAGACCCTGTGCGGTGTATGAAGTCAGCGAGGGATCTACACGTTCCGGCAAGGGTAGCCAGGGTCCTTCATTCTCACGCATTTGCACGGTATAGTAGCGTAGTGGAGCAAAGCCATCACGTCCCGGAGTCCAGCTAAAGGTAATCTGATGCGCTTGTATCTGACTGCGTGATACCTGTGGCGTAAATGGCGGCTGTGGACGTTCGCGATTGTTAGTGGTATAGACCAGCACCGAAGCAGTCTTGCCCCAGCCCAGACGCGTCTGAGCCGTAACGCTGAAGCTATAGTAGCGCTCGGACAGCAACTGTGTAGCACGGAAAGTGCGATCCGAGGGCGGAAACTCACGACTGTAGTTAAGATTAGCGCTGCCATTTAGCGTGTAGGTAACCTGATAGGCCAAAATCTCGCCATTAGGATCGTCAGGTACATCCCAGATAATACGCGCCATGGAGAAGGTCACATCCGGAAAACTGACATTAGAGGGTGCGCCAGGTGTATCCTCAAAGGTTTGCACACGTATTGGTGGTGCGCTGAGCGCACCATCACCCAGACGCGTATAGGCCAGCACTTGCACATGATAGACAACGAACTTCTGGAGCTCAGTCAGCGTGGTAGTAAACGAGCTATTGTTGGTTATGGTCTTGTGCAGCACCAGACCGACACGATCGATGGCTGCATAGAACACCTTAAAGCCATCGATTTGACCATTACGATGCTGGCGTGGCACCTCACCCCAACGCACGACAACGGTGGTGGAGGATGTGGCATTTGCCATCACATCCAGCGGTCCATAGGAGGGTGTAGCCTCTCGTGTTGACTCCACGGCCTTAATGCTATTACGCGAGCAGCCCACATCATTGCAGGCAGTCATTAGCACCTCGTAGAGGGTCCACTCCTCCAAACTTTCCAGCACATGTGAATTGGCAGTATGATCCTCGATAAGTATGCTGCGCGGCACGATCTTAAGTGTGGCGGCGCGTTCCATTTGGCGATAGGTTATGTTGTAGCCACGTGGATTACCAAACCATTCGGTTTGTTGTAGTGGTATCCAACGTACACGCAGCTGATTTGCGCTCATGGCGCGCACGGTGACATTGTAGGGCGCATGCATGGGTGGTGCCTGTATGGTTTGGAAATCTTTGGTAGCCTCCGAGGCTTTCGAAGTGCCGACCACATTGGTGGCACTAAGACGCAGACGATATTGTGTAAACGGCACAAGGCCTGTCACAGTTAGGGTCTCGGCATCAGGATCGGATATCTCGCAAATGGTAAACCAGGTCATGTTGCGCGCCGTTTGTGCCTCTACCTTCCATTTGGTTATGCTGGAGTTACCATCAAAGCCGGGCGTGAATTGTAGCACCACTGAGAAAGCCTCAATATTGGAAAGCGCCAAGCGGGTGGGCGCATGCGGCAACACAGGCTCCACACCGGATTGTATAGTAGCCGTTTTTGGTGGTCCACCGCCTATGCGTGTCCAGGCGCGTATCTCAAACCAGTAGTGTGTGGTAGCCTGCAGCTGATTAACCGTCAGCTGTGTGTCCTCGGCCGTCAAGTTGATCGCTTTCATGGTCTCCGCGCGTTCCTTCTGCTGATAACGCACCGTGTAACCAGTTAGTATGCCATTGGCATTCTTGGGCGGCGCCCAGAGCACCTTGACCGAACGATCCGAGACCTCATCAAAATGCAAAGCAGTTATCTCATCGGGCACATCTTCCTTGGTCTTGATGTGCACCTTTTGGCTGGGCACGCCATCGCCAGGATCGGTAAAACATAGCACTGTAATGTTATACTCGGCAAACTTATCCAGCCCGTTGAGCACGGCAGATTGCTCAGCCAAGGGATCAATTAGACTGGGTGGCACAGTCATCATGCGTTTCTCCACATCACGTATATCACCTTCGAAAAAACGCAGCTGCCAGGCCTGTATCTTGTAGCCCTGATTGATGCCATTGATCTGCTGTGGATTGGGTGGTATCCAGGCGATATGAGCCGCAGTAGAGTTGAGCGGCTGCACCTTGAGCTTCGTGGGTGGTGCCTCAGGCACGCCCTCTTTGGTCTTGATCTTGGCGCCATCGGTAAAAACGCCCACGCCCATATTGTTAAAGGCGGCTATCTGCACTACGTAATCCTTCCAGGTGATTAGCTCCTGTATAAGAAAGTTGCGCTGTGCCTCGTTGGTTATGTTCTGATAGGACCAGGGCACATTGTTATAGCCATAGAGACGATAGCGCAAGATGTAGCCTAAAATTTGACCATTACGATGCTCCTCCAGCGGTGGCTGCCATTGTGTTATGATTTCGGACATGGAACGTGCTGAGCCAACGAAACCCACTGGTGGACCCGAGGGTGCTGTGAAATATAAAATATATGTGTTTAGTTGGGGGGCTTCGAAAATTGCAGTTGTGTGTGTACTTGTGTGTGTGTGTGTGTTTGTTTTAGTGTGGGTGTGTGTGTGCAGACTATTTAGTGTGAACGTATTTGATCACTTGCAAAATACCTCGGTGAAGCGGTAACTCTACAATTTAGTTACATATTTTTACAGTATTTTTTTGGTATTTTTTTGTTTTTTTTTTTTAAGGTCACAAAGCGGTGGCGACGAGGGCGACGACGCAGTTGACGACAATGATAGCAGTTAAAAGTACAAATTACAATACAATATACATTTTTAGCATTAGTTTTCAAGTATTTAACAAATCTTTCAGCTAAAGATTTTTTATTAGCAAAAATAAAAACGATATTATACAATCACAGTAAATTCAAAATAAATCTTAAGGACTTGAAGAAATTTTTCGACCTGTTTTCGTTTTCACTTTGAAAGTATGTTTTTTTAAAAAATCTTTAATACGGTTCTTAAGAAAAAAATGAATGTAATTTTCGTATTGCTCGATACAAAATTACTCCAAAAAATTACTTTTAAACGAAGGTTAATTTTCCAGGTAAACTAAGAAAATCTTACCAGCTTAAATAATCGTTTGGAAAATGGGCTAGTATAATTCTTTAGTAATTCTAGCAAAATTTCTGGCTAGGACTAAGTCTGATTCTCATTTAGATCTCTTCTGCCAAGTCGGGAGACTTGGGCTGATGGCAGCCTCTGTGGAAGCCTCCGGTGGCAACAATGGCTCACGGCTGGTTCCAAAACTGAGCAGGGTGTAGGTGTTGGAGTCGTTGGACCACCAGAATCTCTACCACAATGGGCATTTGGCCCAGCGTCTTTCAAGCGGAGATTCACGTCATAGAGATCTGCGCCCTTAGTATCCTTCAAAAGGGAAATAGGGGAGCAAACATCTGCATCTACTCAGATAGCTAAGCTGATATTAGGGCATTATCATCCTGGAACATCTACTCCACGATGGTTAAAGAATGCCATAATTACCTCCAAACCCTATCTCCCATAACAAAGTCGTGCTATATTGGGTACCTGGACACTGAAGAATGGATGATAACACATTCGCCAATGATCTAGCACGACAGGGTGCCTCCACCCTAATAATTGTGGTAATTCCACAATAAAAACCATGATAAGCAAATGGGCAGCAGGAGAACAAAGGAGATACTGGTCCTCCTTACCGGGGCTTCGTCAAGCAAAAGTGCTTGCCAAATCTCTGGATGCGATCAAGACAAAAGGTCTTGGCAGAGCGGACTTAAGCTTCCTGATAGCATACCTATCCGGCCACCACACTGTTAGATACCATTTACAGAAAATTGGCCTATCGGACTCTTCAGAGTGCAGACTCTATGTAGAAGACGATGAAACCACCAAACATATTCTCTGTGACTGCTCAGCGCTGGTATGGGACAGAGCCTGGCATATGGGAAAGGAACGGATTAGTCCCTTTCATCTTACAATAGGACAATACCAACAAAAAGAAAGGAAAGTCTTTTGCTGAAATTTATGGGTATGGAACAAAAGACCTTTTGCTTGCAGTAAGGAACCCTTACGGAGAAAAAAAAAAGTCTGATCCTTATCTGAGTCAGTTCGCAAACTCTCTGACAGATCTAATCGTTGAAACGATTTTCTTTCGTACAAATCCAAAAATGTACATTTCCGCGAAGCTTAAATGGAAACAGATCTAGAAAAAATAACTAAGTCTGATCCTTATCTTAAAGATCTCATCGTTGAAATCATTTTCTTTTGTAAAAACCCCAAAATTTGCATTCCCCCAAAGCTTAAACGGACACAGATCTAAAAAAATAACTAAGTCGGAATCTTATATTAATCGATTCGCAAACTCTCTAAAAGATTTAATCGTTCAAACTATTTTCTTTCGTACAAGCTTTCGCGAAGCTTAATTGGAAACAGATCTAGAAAAAAAAACTAAGTCTGATCCTTAACCTAGTCGGTTAAACTTTTTGAAAGATCTAATCGTTGAAACTATTTTCTTTCGTAAAAATCCGAAAATTTTCGTTCCTCCAAAGCTTGAACGGAAACAGATCTAAAACAAAAAACTAAGTCTGTTCCTTAAGCTAGTCGGTTAGCTAACTTTTTGAAAGATCTAATCTTTGAAACGATTTTCTTTCGTAAAAATCTGAACTTTTACATTTCTCCAAAGCTTAAACGAAAATAGATCTTTTGAAATTATAATAAAAATCCGAAAATCTAAAAATTACCAAAAAATATAAAAAAGTTCAACTGAATAAGCCTAAAAAACAGTTAACAACAACACTCTATAATACTAAACTAAAGCTAAGATTTCGATTTTAGAACTTACCTTCTTGTGGTAATTCAACCACATTACTGGGTTCGGAGGGAGAACCCTCGCCCACACGATTGACAGCACTCACACGGAACTGATAGACAGTGGCGGCTTTAAGGTTCTCCAGCAGGATCCAACGCTGATCGGCCGAAACATTGCTAAGTTCGGTAATCCAATTAAGTAAAGGATCCGGCACTGGACCTACGAATTTTTCTATGTTGTTAATGAGTTGGGAAAACGTAGTTGAGCAAAAGAGAGAGAGAGACAGCAAGACAGACAGACAGACAGACGGACAGAGAGAGAGAGAGAAAAAGAGTGTGTGTGAGAGAGTAAAGGTATGTGAGTGTGTTATACAAAAGAGAGTAGTGCAGTTAATGTTAGTTGAGCGTGTACAGAAGAGAGTATGAAAGATAGTGGGTGTTTTTTTTAGTGTTCAATCATTTACAGGTGCGTTCAAGTGTTTAATAAATAATATTATAATAAATAAGTATTATATATATATATTAATAAGACAAAATTATGCAATTAATTAAAAAAAAAGTATTAAAGTGAGTATAAAAGTTTTTTGTTTGGTAGCATTTTAAACCGGGGTTTTTTTAACGTTCGTAGTTCGTAATTATGCGTAGCATGTTCAAAAGAAATTTGGTTAAAAGTAGGCAAAAGAAAACGATGTAGAAGTAGAAAAAAGAGAGAACAAAAACATATCGATCAAAATTATTGCACTTATTTTCGAGAAGTTCTTTAAAAATGCTATTTATTTTGTTTTTCAGTGTTGTAGGCTCATTATGTACTCTATATATGCGGATTTTTGTTCGTGTTGTTTGGTTGTTTTGCGTGTTTTGAAATTTATATGGTAAGTATGTCAACAACGTGTTGGACAATGGCATCAAAGCCAATGAACTACCCACAGACGACGGATACAACGATAACGACAACGACATCGACACGCAATTTCTGGACTCTGGCCAATGGCAATAGCAATTGTGCATGTTCCGCCATCTAGCCCCAACTATCCTCCCCTCGCAGCACTTGCAATTTTCCCCGCTCAACGTAATATAAATCAAAAACCAATACCACACACCATACTCCCAAATACAATTCATAATCCATACACCAAAAATCTCAAAAATACATTTTGAACTTCGATGCACCGAAGTTGGCATACTCTATGCGTGTTGAGGCATAACAATGGGATTAAAATGATATAAGGCTCTAAACAACATTATCTCATATCTTTACAGCAAAAGATTTAGAAATAGCGCATACATAGGAATCGAGTTCCGTATGAGATCTTTTTTTTTTGTAATTTAATATTTATTAAATAGACAAAAGCTCTATACTCTTATCAGTTTGCAGCACCCAAAAAAAAAAACACCCTCTATGCAACACGTATAGAGCATTCAAAATTTGTTTATGCGCCGGCTTAACTAGTATGCAAAAACTTACCCAATTCGGAGACCTCACGGCGTTGTATAATAAATTTAGCTATTGGACTGTTGCCATCGAAGCCCGGCGTCCAAGATACATTAATGCTGCGCTGCTGTGCTCCCTCCAAGCGTTCCACCTTCACATTGGTCGGCGGAAAGGGCAACTCGATGACACTAAGGCGAGCGGCACGCGTCTCATTCCCACCCGGTGAGGTGACAACACATGAATAGGTACCAACATCGCTCGCTCGCACCGCCTGAATCTCGAGCTGTCCATCGGCCTGGACACCAATACGCTGCGAGTTGCTGATGGGTGCCGTCTGGCCTTCGCGATACCAATCTATGTTATATGGCACACTGGGGTCACTGGACACCTTGCACTGCAGTGATGCGGTCAGGCCCAATAGCACTATGGTGTCCACTGGCGGTTGAATGATTTGTGTATGGACTGCGAAAATTCCAAAGAGAAACGAAACAACAAACATACATATAGAACATATATATAGACATGGTAACAATAACAAGAGCAATAACACCAGAATCCAGATTATAAAAAGAGTTGGACAACAGCAACAACAACAACCATCTCATCAGCTATGGCTATAAAATACAAGCAAACAGCTGTTTGGTTAGTTGCTGGCCAAAAGGCCTTCCAGCCACTAGACGAGCATTTTTAGAGCACGATTCCGAGACTCCGATACACTTTATTGTAGGTATAAACTAAGTACATAAGTTTATATTGGAGAATAGGGGTTTGGTTTGGATTTACATTATCGATAAATTTAATTAAAAAACCAAATTTAAAGCGTTATAAAGAAACTGGAAAACTT
>JBAMAX010000042.1:0-19395 GCA_037043745.1 Chymomyza amoena
TATTTCATAGCCCACACCTTGGACTTTCTTCATTACAAAAATCTATAAATCCTGAGCACTTGGCTTCCAAATAAAAAAAAAACGCAAATTGAATTTGTTTGGAATATATTTTTATTAATGGCATTTTTATGTATACTTATTGAATCTACAGAGCGAGCCATAGTAGTTTTTTTTTTTAATAAGGTAAAATAAAAATAATTCTCAAATATGCCACTTTTGAACAAATGTATGTATCGAAAAATGGCTACTTATATTCTTCAAATAAATTTTTATTTATTTATGGATAGCGCCCATTGTTAAAGTTATTGGGCGACGGACGACGCATAGGTCTACGACCTCGTGAGCGGTTTGAAAACATACGTGGACTAATCATATGGCTGCGTGGATCACGACCTTGTAAAGCGTCTCCACCTTGCCATATAATTGGTGTAGGACGGTTGCTGTTGTTGTTAGTACGCATCTTCTCGCCCTTCCTCCTTAAATGGGAAAATCACACATACTAAATATGTTTAACAAAGAAATTAGCAAAACTTAAATTAACATTGGAACGATTGTAAGTAACAACTTTGCAAAAGTTTGGCTATTCGTTCCATTCGCCCCGATAATTCGGTGCCGGAATACAACAAATTATTTTCAATTTAAAATCAAATCTTTTAAACATTCCATGCCCAATTGTCCGTTTATGCCTGCTGCAGGTATAAGTTTGGTTGTCTTACCTCAACACCTTCCACAGTTTATTTTTCATCCTCTGATGAAACACCATCTGTGCCTCCATTATCCTCAGACGGTCCACCCTCGCCTTGATTTGCCTGATTATCTGATAACTCAGATTGACTGGTTCCAACATTTTGATCTTCATGCAAAGCATAAATATAATTTACGTCTTAAAAAAATTCTATTACTTACGTTCATTGCCCAACTGTTGAGCATCCTCTCCAGTGCTAGCTGAAGTTTCTTCGTCAAATGCTTCATCCGCTTCGCTTAGCGAAGATTCGTTTTCATCAGTGTCTACCGAATTCTCATCATCGCTGCTTTCCGCGCTGGTGCCAGCACTTTCATCCACAGCATCTTCTGAATGAATTGTACCATCGACTTCAGCGCCAACACGCGCTGGTTGATCATCAAAAGTAAAGTTCGAGACTTGCGGCGAGCTGACAATTTCAGAGCTAAAAAGCGTTTAATTAGGTAGTATAAGAAGATATCAATATTTAAAACAACTTACTTATCTGTGCGACGACCGGCAGCAGAAGATGTGGAAGGAGTTTGCTGGTTATTTTCCTGCGTCGATGCACTTGTTGCTGAGCCTTGCAGCAGGCTATCATCTTGCACCTGAAGTTGCTGCTCCGGCATTTCGTCAATATCTACTTCGTTATTATAATGAGCATCGGCAGGCATACTCTGCTCATCGTCTACACCCTCATTATCATCCATCTCGTTATCCTGCTCATAAGAGTCTTCATATCCTTCTTGCTCCCCATCACCGCCATCAATAGGACCGTCATCGGCATCGGCAAGCACATCTTCCTCTTCGTCTGAGTCCTCAAAAACAATAATATCGTCCTCCTGATCGCGTTGAGAGGAGATAGGCATTTGATCAACATCCATACCAGAGTCTCCAATATGGCCAGCCGAAATTTCGCCACTATGCATAGGAGCGCGCATACGTTTCACTATTTTGCCACTTTCTCCGTCCTCAGCATTCGTCGATGAATCCCCTTCAACGTCGCGTGGTCTTTTAATGCCAAATGAGGAGCACCCTGCCTGTGTTGTCGTCACATTGCTGCTTGACGGTGCATGTCGGCTATGGCTGCTCGAGGAGCTGCTGCTCGTACCTGAAGTGCTTGGTTGCTGATTATTGGTATCTTGGGATACCTGTACACCTGGGGCTGTTGGATTTTGTGTCTGTTTATCTTTTTGCTCAATGTCTTCATTAGCCTTTGATATTTCTTCCTCCTTTTGCAAAAGACGATTCTTAAGCTCCATTATCTCCTGCGTTAAACGAGCGTTACTTTGCTTCAGTACAGTCACTTCATCATTAAGTCTTTTGACTTGCAAATGCTTATCAAGTATGAGCAGGTCATTATCCAAGCGTAATTTAAGCACGGCGTTTTCGTCGGTAAGCTTTTTTATTGTCTCCTTGTCAGCTGTTAGCAGCTTGGCCAGGTGTTCCCTTTCAGCTTGCAAACGTTTGAATTCTTCAGGATTCCCCTTGGTCTTTTCTACCAGCTCATTTGCACGTTGACGCCATTTCATAGCTTCAGTGCGCAAGGAAGTATTTTCTGCATTGACCTCTTCTATCTTAGCAGTCAGCTCCGTGTTGCTACATTGCAATGGGAAAAGTTCCTTCTCGACAATCTCTGATAGTTCTGCAACACGAGATGCAAGTGCATTGCGTTCTTCTCGTAAAATACGATTACTATCGGTCATAGCGTTAAGTGTTTCAGTCTTGCGCAGCTCCTCTTCATCATGCTTGGCAGCTGAAACTACATCAGTTTCTGTCTTGCTGCGTTCCTGTTGGAGATACCCAGAAAGCTCATCTACTTTCTTTTGAATCTTCTTATTACCCTTAATAATCTTCAAAAGCTGTTCGTTGTTTTTATTTTCTTCTCCGGAGATTGATGTACTTAATTCGGTTATAGAAGAATCTGTAATAGAATCGTTCTGGCTCGGTGCACTTTGTGTAAGTGCAGCCAATTTACGTGTGAGATCTTCGATTTGGTCATTCAAATTGGAATTGAGGTCGTTCAAATCGGCGATACGTTTGTCAGATTCCTCTTTTTCATTTTGGAGCAGTTTCTGGAAATCTGCATTCGCCGCCTGCAAGGCTTCACGGCTTTGTTTGTTAAATTCATCGTTGACCTTAAATTAGTGGATTAAAATTATATTAATAAGGAATTATGTAGTCAAATATATGCTTACCTTTACAAACTCCTCCTTAATTTTAGATAGTTCTTGAATGTCTGCTGAGTGCAGTATCATTTCATTGGCATATTTAGACTCCACTGCATTCAACTTTTCGTCTTTTTCCTGGAAATGTCGACGTTGAGCCGATAACTCGCGCAGTGCGTCGTCAAGACGTTGCTCCAAACGCAAACGACCTTCAGTTTCTGACCGCTCCAGATTTACCTTGATAAACTCCAAGTTATTTAAAAGCTCCGATTGATTTTGTTGTACTCGATAGAAGCCATCTTTTTCGGCTTGCAGTCGCGAAGCAGACACTACTAGAACACGATTCTCGTGACGTAGTTGATTGGCTACGGAGTCGGCAGAAGCCTGCTTACGATTAGCAGTCATCACCTCGTCTTTAAGCATGTGTATGGTCTGTTCATGTTTTATAATCGTTTTTTCGTAATTCTTTATGCGATCTTCAAGCGCTGAAATTTGTTGCTTGAAGGATACTATGCTCTTTTGCATCAGTTCCAATTGTTCTTTTTGGAACTCGTTCGCGTTCACATATATGCAGTTAAGTGAAGTAAGCTCGCGTACTTCCTTACGCATGGCATCAAACTGTTCCTGCATCATCGAGTCATTCTTGCGTTTTTCGCTTATATAATAATCATGGCTTTCCTTAAGCGAAGCGTATCTCTTGGCCTCTTCGTCTAACTGCTGCTCCAAACTTTGTATTTTGCGTTCAAGTTTTTCTTCCGCTTCTTGTTTGTTGTTGGCGTTGGCTGCAGACTTCGAAGTATTGGCAGCGGATTCCTCAATTATCATTGTCGAATCATCAAGATTTACAATTTGATTCCCAAGCTTCTTTTGCGCATCAAAGTAGAGCTTCTTATAGCGTTTACACTTTATGTATTTGGTTTCCAGTTCGCCATACCTCACGGTAGCCTCATCAAGCAAGCGCCGTAAGTCTTGGAAGCCCGCAAGTAGCTCATTACGCTCGCAATCAACATTTCTGCCAGAATTTTTGGATACTTCAATAACTTTATCCTTTGCATCAATCTCATTTTTCAAAACTTGCCTATACTCTTCCGAAGCCTGGTTATTTGAGTATAAATTGTCTTGTAATTCTGAAATTTTTTTGTGCAAATCTTCTATGTTTTTTGTATATTGAGCATTTTGGCCTTGTATAATTTGCAGTTCATCGATTTTTTCCTTTAGACGTACGTCTAGGTGCATTAAGTTGTATGAATTTTCGCGGCGTATTATCCCAAGTTCAGCATTGCTACGATTCAAATCATTAGTTAACAGTTGAATCTCCTTTTGCATCATCGTGCGCTCGCTTTCTAGTCGACGTTCCTTTAGCTCCAAACCAATTTCTTTACTTTGCATCTCGTCCAGACGCGCAATTGCTTCGCATTTTGCTGTTATAGCGTTATTCAACTGTTGCTGTGAAGTGTGCCAATCTTGCTTAAGACGTTCGATCTCATTATTCTGACGTTCAATGACCATCATATGAGAGTCACGCTGTGCGACAAAGGCCACTTTTTCCTTACGCCATGACACCACAGAGTCATCATAGCCTTTGGTTGTTTCATGTAATTGGTTCCGTTCAGCAGATACGACGTCAAGCAGCGAGCGAAGTTCAGCAACGCATTGAGAAATCTCAAAATTGCCAAACTTCACCTTCAACTCCTGATTTTCGTTTTGCAGCGCTTCAATTTTTTCTTCAGCTTCATCTAAAATAAATGCAAATGAATAAAATTTATGCAAATAATATGATAATAATGATAATTTAAGAATCTTTAATAACAATACGATCGCATTTACTCACAAAAACGATTTGCTGCACTGCATTTTTTGCAATACTCATCGTAAAAGTCATCTAAGTACGACTTTAGCTTTCTCTGCACGCTGGCTGAAAACTGAGCTATCTCAGCGGGGCCAAGAAATTTTTCCAACGATAGCGGAATACTGAGATCCATGTTTTAACAATTTTTTTACAAAACTATGTATATTAAAAATTAACCGAAAGCCAAGTATATTGAGAAAGATAAAAATTGCTTTATGCAGAAATACGCGATCGTAAAAAAAAGGTTTTTTATTATTAGGTATTTTTTCAGAAACGCTTTTATTTTGTTTGCAACAAATCACAATTGTTTTTTTTAAATGTTAGAGTAACTCAGATAATAAATGACAAGAATATCTTGACGTAGCTAAAGCTTTTGACAAAGTATCAAAGGCATCCTGGACTTCTACACAAACTTCAAGCCTGGCTACCAAATGACTACTATCTAATATTAAAAAGTTACATCGAGGACAGAAAATTGTATGTTCAGACTTAAAAACCAATGAGCGCAGGAGTTCCCCAAGGCAGTGTATTAGGACCTACGTTATATCTGTTGTATACAGCTGATCTACCTATCCCGACCTCTGTAAATAGCATGATAGCGACCTTTGCAGACGATACTGTCCTAATGGCATCCCATCCAAACCTGCAAGCAGAAATGGACAAAACACTTGACTGGTTTAAACTATGGAATATCCAAATTAACAGCGACAAAACCATTCAGGTTAATTGCACAAACAGGAAATGTACAGTGGACCCAAAAAGGATAGGAGACACAAACGCACACATTGACACAAAAGCAAAATACTTGGGCATTACAATTGACGCAAATTGACTTGGAAGGATCACATACTGAAGAAACGAAATGAAATTAAAAATCGTTTTCGACAACTTTACTGGCTATTAGGACCTCAGTCGAACCTGTCACTGCAAACATCAAGGTATGGCATCGAAATCTGGGGGACAGCATCTAAATCCAACTTGACAATACATGCAACGACTCCAATCAAAAATCCTTAGGACCTTAACCTCCATGGTACGACTACCAAATGCTGACATCCACCGCGACTTGAAGATAAAAACTATTGACGGGCTATCCAAAATGCAAGCAGCAGGCACATAGGCCGATTACTGACACACACAAACCCCACGATGAGAGATCTCGCAACACTAGAGGACTGTCGAAGACGGCTGAAACGCAAAACTCCAATTGACTTGGCTAAATAATGACATAAAAACTATATAACCTAATAAATAATAATAAACGAAACAACAAATTTTATTCAAAAATCGATTTTTCGGAAGATTGGCCCTATGGGAGCTATATGATATAGTCAACCGAACTTGTTCAATGCTTGGGTACTCTAAAAAACTTCTGAATGCCAAATGTGGTTACGATATCTTTAATAAAAAATTAAATTTAGCGTATTTTGTATAAAAAAAGTTATTTTGGAAGATCGGCCCTATATTATATAGTCAACCAAATGGATTTGGTACAGTGCTTGGGAACTATAAAAAACTTTCGAATGCCAAATTTGGTTAAGATATCTTTATAAACAAACGATTTATCTATCTAAAATTTTTATTTTTTTTCGAAGTCGTCTGAAACACCCCTATGAGACCTATATAATTTAGCCCCGATATCAAAAACAATAAAATAAACTTGTCTCCTATGGAATAATATGGGATCTAATGTGAAAGTTTGGTTATTCTAGCTCTTACCATTTCTGAGATCTAGGCGTTCAAACGGACAGACGGACGGACATGGGTATATCGACTTCTCTTGTCACCCTGATCATACTTTACGTAACTTTGGGAGGTCTCCGACGATTCCTTTTATATGTTACATACATTTTTACCCTTTGTACCATACGGTACAGCGTATAATTACAATATAACTTCCAATTGAGCAAATATTAATAATTCAATCGGAAAAATCTGTCCAATAGTAGATACCTGAACCGACGTAACATAGTAGCAAGAAAAATATAGCTGATAATCCTGAAACAGCTTTCCATTTTGATTTTATGACTTATCGGAAAGAGTTTAGGTCAGTGTTGCAAGTTTGTTTATAGTTGCATTAATGGCAATATGAAAGAAACTTTTATAATGTTCATGCCTATTCAGAAACTATTCCAATTTCCATTTGAGAAGAGCAATGTCATAATCGGATTAATTGAATTTATTGTGCAATTAGAGCCAGAATTGAAGAAGAACCAGAATGTTTGCTCGCTGAGCTGGAAATTCTTTTCGAATCATGTGCAGGATTTTGGGGATATTTGTAAAGTACTGTTTAAATTGCAAATGTGATTCCCTTGGCGCACATACTTGTTTGTTTTATTCACACCGCTCCAGTTACATTAGATTTCTTGTGAACACTCATTTAGTAAGTTAAAATTAGTTCTCAATTGTCTTAGAACAACAATGCACGATGATCGGTTAAATGAGTTGATGTTACTTTATTCTTCGAAAGATAAGGTTGACGAAACCAACCTACGCGAAGTCGTTGAAAAATGGTCGGTATTGAAACACCGCAGAGTGAAAATATAACTTTCATTATTTAAAAAAAATGTTAAGCACTGGAAAGCATTAAAAAAAAGTTTATCAATTATTATCACATGATCTCTTATCTGGTAAATTATTTCTGTAATACTTTGCTGTGATTATATCCTGTATTACTAGTAACTAAGCAATGTCATTATTTGTCCAATATTGTATATTTTTCTTGTTACAATAAAATTCTATTGTAATATATATTGAGATTTTTGAGAATTTATTAATATTCTTTACTAATCCCTTTTACCCAATTACTATTCATGCAGTCGGTAATTTATTGTATCGAGTCAGCATTTTGAGGCTTATCACCCCCCACATTCACTTTTCTTATTTCTTATTTCTCGTTGCTTATTTCTTTTTTGCATTGATATTCAGCCAAATAAAAGAGATAAAGCGAGTCATTCTTCTATGCGTCCCTGTTCCTCCTTGTTGCTCTCGTTGTTAGTCGGGGTTCAACGAGCATAAGATTATCCAGTCTTTCTTTTCACATTCGTTGATTGTACTTCAAACAAATGAAACCAGAATAACTGTCTCGTTTTAAAAAATCATCCAACAGTTATGCGACTGTTTTTTCGTGGAAAATTCTCCTAAACATAACTCTTAAATGAAGAGGATAGCATTACAGTACCACACCAATACTGATGTAAAGTCAAGGTAAAATAAATGCAAAGCAAACGCAGTTGACTTTTCTTATTTCTTTTTTGCATTGATATTCTGCCTAATGGAAATAAAAGAGATAAAGCTAGTCATTCTTGTATGCGTCTTTGTTCCTCTTTGTTGCTTACTTCGTTACCTACTTTGCTGCTTACTTTGTTCCCCATGTTTCAACGAGTATAAAACGTAACTGGACTTAATTTTCACACTCGTTGCTTGCACTTATTTTTCTGGTTACATTTTATACTCGTTGATATATTTGGTAAAAAATATTTAAATAAATCTTAATGATTCAAAGACATCAGCCGGGCTTTTTGTCTAAAAGTTGTTTTTTAACAAAGACCAGGGATGTGTCTATATATACATATATATATGTCTGTACTTTCCATTTACTTTTATACAAACAAAAATTCTTATTGTCATATACGACACGTGTAATAAATATGGAAGCTATAAAGATTTTAAACCCACATGCCGGCTTCTTATTTTTACGACGGTGATGCTTAAATTTAATTTTTTAGCAATATGGCCATTAATTTATTAACTTATTAAAAAATGAAAGCGCTATCTTACTATCTTAAAGTAGACACTTACTCAAGCGATGAGCATCTGCTGCACGCTGCTCACATTGTTCTTCTGCAAACTGAAGATATTCTTCCAATTTTTGTTGGATGTTTACTGGCACCAGTTCCAGCTCCTCCTCTTGTAGAATATTTCTTAATGATTTTGGACTAAAACTTTCCATTTTGCAACTTTTTCACTTGGAGAATCACTTACGAATGCACAATGCCTGGCTGAAAAATAGCGATGAGATTTCCTCTTTACCGATAACCGATTAGTTACCAAGAAATCGATTGCGAGCATTAAGCAAGGCATACCCGTACACTATACAGCGTGTCGTACAGCGCGTATGTTTATCGAGTTGTTTATCGAGTTGTTCATACAAACGATACAGCAAACAATACAACCACATTTTAAAATTGAATTTTGTATAGAGAACATTGTGCGCTAAAATGGAGTCAAAAATATTTGCATTAGCTGTAATTGACGAGTTGTTTGACCAATATGAAAAAATAAATCGATAAATCGGTCATACTCTTGTATCTATATATCGATACACAAAAAAATAATCGTCGCACGAAAAAATCAAAACGTTTTGAACTTTTCGTGCGACCATCGTATGGCTTCGTACGGCAGCGCCACACACAATGCAATCGAAATCGAAATCGACGCGCTCGATAAACAGACGTGCTGTACGACACGATGTATAGTGTACGAGTATGCCTTGCTTTAAACTGTTTATTCTGTTAATTTTCAAATGCCAATATATATTAAAAACACGTTACGTCAAGAAAAGGATTTATTTATTTATTATTTACATGGTTCTTATTTTTAAATTACAAAAAATACTTTTGGATTTTAGAAAGCGATAAATCGATAACATTATGGTTTGGCAGTATTAATAATTATTAATTAATAATTAATAATTTCATATAATTCAGATTCTCTTTGACTTTCAATTCCAAGGTCATATACATTTTTCTTTCTTACTCACAAACACATTCATATTTCTTCTTCTATCTTTTTATACACCAAAATACACATTTAAAATAATTTATTTTTAAAATAAAAATTTGTATACCTTAAAAAATAATATTGCACAAATAGTCGTCTCACTTTAAAATATCATCCAACAGTTATGCGATTTTTTTTTCGTTGAAAATATTCTCAGTATCTGGAAAAAGCCACTCGTGTTTCAACGCAGTCAATTCTGCCGCAGCGCAGTCGGCTCACGTACCGTTCATGTATGTGAAATCTCTGACGTGGTTTTGCTTGATTACGGTTCTTGCTCTCTCGTGCGCCTTTGCTTACTGCGCTGCTTTCTCATACAAAGAAACTTTTGTTTGTATAAGTTTTGCCCAGCACTTGTTTAGGATAATTAGCAGCAAATAATAACAATAACAACTACAACAAAAGACGCCAAAATGTGCTTTCGATTTATCTCTTTCGATTTTGTTTATATTGCTCTCTTCTTGGCTTTTGTGAGAGCTAAGCAGCTGCGCCATTGGCTTCTAAATGACTTAAAATGTTCATGTTGGCAATGCTGCTTAAGAGCGAGCTAAAACGAAAGCCAAACAAATCAAGAGAGCCTTAACTGTGCATTGCCTTCTAACAATAAAAATTTAGAACTAATACCAATGCGCATCTCTCTCAAAAGCGAATGTTGATTCTATTTCTAGAACATTCTCGGCTTACACGCATACATACACAAAAGACACTTTTGCTGAAAGTCTTAGGCAAACATGTATGCGAAAAACACAACCAAAAAAGAATCGAAAAATTTGGTTCTGCTCTGAGCGAAACAGTTTTGAACAAAAATACAATTAAGAGCGTTTTGTCAATTGCTTTTCACAAAGTGTTCGTAAGAGAGCGTTTTTTTTCGGACACTCTAAAACGGTTGACAGTTTTTAAGAGCTCTGGTCGATACCTTTAAAACTATTTATTTTTGATAGATAAATTATTATATCAAAAAATGGAATATCTCGCCTAAGGAAAATTATCCGAAAGCTGTTGTGCGACTGCTTTGCACTCCATAGAAAAAATCCCTTCTTTCTGGAGACCTGGGAAGTCTGACGAATTTGTCATAGTGGACATGGTTCTTATTTATCGTATCCTCAACATGGTTTAGAAAGTAGGAAGATTGGGCTAGGGGAACCCACTCGCTATTTTTAACTAACTTAACCTCACATGTCTCCCTGAAAAGTTTTAGCGGCATAAATCATAAATGAAAAGGATAGCAATAGAGTACCTCACCAATACTGATGTAAAAGTCAAAGAATAAAAATACAAAGGAAACGCAGTGACTTATGTATTGCTCTTTGCTCAATTCTTTTTTGCATTGATTTTCTGCCTAATAAAAATGAAAGAGATAAAGCGAGTCATTCTTGTTCCTTTTTGTTGCCTACTTTTTTGCTTATTTTCTTGCTCATTTTTCAACGTGTATAAAGTGTACATATTTGGTAAAAAATATTGTAATAAATCTTTACGATTTGAAGACATCAGCAGCGCTTTTTTTCTAAAAGTTCTTTTTCAACAAAGATCAGGGAAATATCTATATACATATGTATATATTTCCAGTATTAAGAAGCTATTTCATCATAAAAAATAAAGATAAGTTAAGCAGCGATTTCATATTTATTTTATGTTTCTTTGTGTACAAATTGTTGGTGTTTATTAGTCATATTTGATGATGTATTTCTTATATGCTAATTAGTTGATGTGTAATATATTCGAGTTATGTACCTTCTAAAGCAATATTGTTATTATATTATTATTTTGTATCTCATGTGTATCTTAAAAACTAAACAACAGATTCCAATTTTGGGTAGGCATCCTTTGCAATCTTCGTCAGAAACTAACAACCCAACAATGTTAAAAAATAATCCTGTATTACCAAGATCCATCTATTTTCGTGTTATGTTATATGAAATTCGTCTATTGAAAGCATCTGCAAAAAACCAAATCAAATGAATGTTTAATTAATTGAATTAAATTTATTACTTACGATTTCATAGAAAATGTTTTGTTTTTTTGTATTTGTTTTCATGGTTTCTTAGAGTTTAGCTTTCTGTTAGGTGTTCGGTTGTCCTTCCAATCATGTGTACCAGTTTGAAGTCCCTTCCTTAGTTTTTTATTAGTGTAAGCAATCCCCAACATTGGAATTGTGGCACTAAATTCATTTAATTTATTATTAAAAAATTTACAATTTCACTTTAAATATATTTACTTTTTTATACTGTTAATTTTGACATCATTTTTTTGCAAATAATTAAATTTTACATTCCGAACATTTTTTTCTTCCGGCCGCTCTGTTCGAGCGCCGGACGACAACTGAATAGAAATAATTTTCGACTTTAGCGCAGCAGTTTTCTAGAGGTGGTAAGAACTAGAGCAAGCAAACTTTCCGATTTGACTAATTTTCGACCTATCAATAAGTGAATATTTGGATTTTTGATTGTAGACTTTTCATTCGCTTTTTTTGTCTGTTAGCTTCTAAGATTTATTAAAAAAACGTTACGTCAAGGAAGGGGAGTATTTATTATATTACATGGTTCTTATGTGTACATTACATAATATTTTTTTACTTTTAAAATATGATTAATCGATAACATAATAATTTATCAGTACTCATCGCATGCATATCTGCGTATTTATAAACCTCAGTTTCTCTTTGACTTGCAATATAGAGTTCCACACCAATACTA
This sequence comes from Chymomyza amoena, assembly GCA_037043745.1. Lineage (NCBI taxonomy): Eukaryota > Metazoa > Arthropoda > Insecta > Diptera > Drosophilidae > Chymomyza > Chymomyza amoena. Next base: position 12,211 of record JBAMAX010000042.1, read on the forward strand.
ATGTAAAGTTAAAGTATAAATGTACAAAGCAAACGCCATTTTTTTTTGTCTTATTTCTCTTTGCTTATTTCTTTTTCGCATAGATTTTTGCTAGTCATTCTTGCATGCGTTCTTCTTCCTCCTTGTTGCTTACTTTGTTACACGTGTTTCAACGAGTAAACAAAGTGACTAGACTTAATTTTCATACTCGTTGCTTGCATTTCCATTCGATACTTTTTAAGCTCGTTGCTGCATTTAGTAGAAAAATATTTTAATAAATCATAACGATTTAAAGACATCAGCAGAGCTTTTTGTATTACCTTTTTTTTAACAAAGATCAGGTCTATATACATATGCATATAGGTACAGTACTAAAAAGCCATTTATCATAAAACAAATGATTTGTATGGCGGTTAACATTTTTATTTGATATATCTTTTTCTTTTCCTACAATCGATTGCATTAATTTTTCATATGATTATGATTATTACTTATGTATGATGATGATGAACAGTGTATTACTTATATGCTTATTAGTGCCAGGTGTGGTATATACGTGTCATGTTCCATTAAAAGCGATAAGTCCTGATTCCAGTTTTATGTGTATTATACTCCATCTTGACCGACAATCAACCAACCCACTATTGTTGATACAACCTTAAAAAGAAATTGAAATGAAACAAATGTTACTTACATTAAATTAGACATCTTACTGTTGTTTGTTTGATTTTTTTTTTTTTTGTGTTTCCAGAAGTCCCTTGATTAGATTTTTGTTCTATGTTGGTGTGGTGCCCTTGCTCCATGTGTACCTGGTGTCGAACTTGTGTAAGCGATAAATCCTTGTCAACGTGTTTCTGTTTTGTTTGTGTTTTAAGTTTCAGGATGTCTTCAACAAGATTTCTGTATGTGTGCTGGGTGCCCATCGTGTGTTGTTGGAATTGTGCGCCACTGTTCGAAAAACTCCGCTTCTCTAAATTCTACCACTAAATGTATTTAAAAAATTGTTATATTTTTGCCGAAAAAAAAACCTTTAATTTTAACACCAACATTTACCCAAAAATTGCAAGATCCAAACATTTTTTGACATCCAAATACTTCGAAATAGTCCACTTTTAATTTTGATTATTTTATCACAAAAATTTAGCTTTTACTTTTTTCCGAAAATTTCTTCACTTTTTAATTTTGATTTTGTTTTTATATTTAAGTTCTGCTCTGTTTGAGCTCCGAACGACAACTGAATAAAAATATTGTTTGCTTCAGCTGGTACAAAATTTTCGTTGACATTTCCGTATTCATGGCCAAGTTTGTTAGTTTTAGTCACATAAATAGTGTTGAAAAATGTTTTAAGAAAGCGGTTGCTTTTCAACTACGTGAAGTGATTCATTTTCCGGAGCAGACAAAATGAATCCGAATAAAATTGTTCGCCTTGGTTTTCCCGTTTTTCGGAACACGATGGGAACAATTTTAAATGGCTTCACCCAGAGGTGGATGCATGGAGCGGTTTTCGGATACAGACCAGTCCAGAAGCTGAAAAAATGGCTTGACAGTTTTTCTCGAGCTTTGATTTATACTTCAAAGTGAATAAGTTTTTAAAATCTACTAGACTCTCAGCCAGTTGTAATAATATAATTAAAGCATTAACAAACATCACAACAAAAATTATTTAAAATGTTTTGGAAGTCGAATAATAAGGTAAGTCATGGGACCAATTTAAACTTTAAACAGGAAAAAAACTAAATTCTATTATGCAGATGAACGCACAGGAAGAGGAGTTTCCCGTACCAATGGAACTTCAAGGAGGTCAAGTCGCTTTGAAGGCTGCTCCAATAAAACGTGAAGCTAGCTCTCGGAATGTTTCAGCAATACCAGATGTTGCCACTCGCTGTAAGGAAGAAGCAAATCAAATTTTGGAGCAACTGAAGGATATTAAGAATGAAATATCTGACCTATCCGGGGGAGTAAAATTCGACTTCAAGCTTAATCGTATGGCAAATGAAGTTATTAAGATAGAAAGAAAAATAGCTGTCCATCGGAAAAACAAGGAACTGTTTTATAGTCTCGTTATTTTTATTAGTGGTCAAGTAACTGCGTTGAAGAAGGATTTGATAAATTACAGAACTGACAAGATTGCTGAGCTGCAGGGAGAGGGTACTAAGGATATAATTGATATTTATTACGATGATGTTAACCTTTATAATTGGTTGCGTGACATCAGCGAGCTTTATAAACATTAATTTCACTCGCTAATAAATTCGAACAAAAATTGTTAATATTTTTCATTAAAAATTAAATAAAAAAAATGGCGGACGTAAAGTCGGGCGCGGACGACTTTAGGATACCCTGTACCACTAGCTTGTAATAAAGTCCGATTTCTTCACAAAAAACCAAAAACAGAAGAATTTTTAAGCAAAAATTTTTTTTGACCTATCGTTCCTATGGGAGCTATATGATATAGTCAACCGATTTCAATAAAATTTGACACAGTGCTTAAATACCTTAAAAAAGATCTGAATGCCAAATTTATTTCAAATATCCTTACAAACAAACAAATCACTTCGAATTTTGTATAAAAAACGTGTTTTTGGACCGATTGGTCCTATGGGAGCTATATGATCTAGTCAAACGATTTGGATTAAATTTGGTACAGTGCTTAGGAACTATAAAATACTGACGAATGTCAAATTTGGTCCCAATATCTTAACAAACAAACGAAACACGACAAATTTTGTTCAAAAATCGATTTTTTGGAAGATCGGACCTATGGGAGCTATATGATATAGTCAACCGATTTTGTTCAAATTTGGCACATTGCTTAAGTGGTCTAAAAAATTTCCAAACGCCAAATCTGGTTACGATATCTTTATTAAAAAACGAAATATAGCGAATTTTTCTTTAAAAAAGTTATTTTGGCCGATCGGTCCTATGGGAGCTATATGATATAGTAATCCGATTTCGATCAAATTTGGTACAGTGATTGGAAACTATAAAAAACTTTCGAATACCAAATTTCGTTACGATATCTTCGTAAACAAACGAATTATTCATCTAAAACGCTTTTTTTTTGTCGAGGTCGTCTCAAACACCCCCATGGGAGCTATATAATTTATCCCCGATATCAAAAAAATAAAATAAACTTGCCTCCTATGGAATAATATGGGATCTAATGTGAAAGTTTGGTAACTCTAGCTCTTACCATCTCTGAGACCTAGGCGTTCACACGGACGGACAGACGGACAGACGGACAGACGGACATGGGTATATCGACTTCTCTATTCACCCTGATCATATTTTAGGTAACTTTGGGGTGTCTCCGACGTCTCCTTCTATATGTTACATACATTTTCGGCTTGCACAAACTTATATATACCCTTAGTACCATACGGTACAGGGTATAATAAATAAGAACTCTTGGTTGAAAATAATAAGTAATTTAGTCGCAATAAGAGATAAACGAAAAACATTTTTTTTTTTAAATTAAGCCGTAACGCATTAATTTTAAAAACTCAATTTTGGGGAAACATCATTTTGGAGCTGTTTCAAAAGTCGTTGGGGTTAGTACAATAGGCAGCTAGACCCTTTTAATGTAAAATTTAAAATTTGAAGAGTATATTTACAAAAATTGATATGCCTTAAATTATTATCGAAACTCAGAGTTTACTGTCTGGGCTCATGTCTCCTTGTTCGTTTGAAGAACTACATATATACATACGATGATGATGGAGTAACTAATCCAAAAATTTTAATTGGATTTGATTTGGAAACAATTATCATATAGATTGCTATTATAGAAATAATAATAATTCTCATCCATTCCACAGGCAGCGACTTATCGTTCTTTAAATTCGGAGTTGTCTAAAGGCCTGTCCGTATTATCGCCTATGTAGACAAAGGCTTGTCAAACGTTGTCTATTGACTCTAAATCATAGTGGATTGGCTCTGGCAGACATCGCGCTTTTAATTTTAATTTATATAATAAAGTAATTCATATACATACATGATGATGGGGTAACTAATCCAATATATGCCGTAAATGTGGCAGAAGATGTATCGAATTGTACGATTCGGACTTGTCCAAAAGGCTGCCCAGCTTGTCGATAACACTAGTCTACAAGGAAAAGTATTCGAAATAATTTAAACTAATTTCTGCTTCTCTGTCCATGCAAAATTCGGATTGATAACTAAAATTCATTTATTAGTTTGAGTTTTAACGATAATCGTATCTTTCGTGTTTAATGGAACTACCCACATTTAACTTCATAATGTTTTGACATTTACATAGTTAGTTTGTATCAAATATTCGAAATATTGTGATTTAGTGCTAGTTTCTCTTAAATTAAGCGATATAGAAGTGTTAAAAGTAAAAGTATAATACTATTTTATAGCAAAATGTCTCGAAAATGTGTTAATAATCCCGACAATTTTTGTTATATCTGCGGTGAGGTGATATTTAATAAACAAAGGTGTTGTATATCACCTATAATAAAAAAAGCCTATTTTTACTACTTTAACGAGAACATCAAACACCAGGATAAAAGCAGGGCTCCACATTTCTGCTGTAATCCATGTGCTACAGGTTTGAGAAATTGGCTGAATGGCAAAAAAACATCATTTCGTTTTGCAGTGCTCCACTGCATTGGCGAGAATCGACAAATCACGTAAGTGATTGTTATTTCTGCCTGACGACTCATGTATTTGGAAAAGGCAAGGGTGTTTCTAAAAAAAAGAAGAGTGCCATAACATATCCAAATATACCATCAGCTACTCGTCCTCTACCACACAGCGATCTTCATCCGATCCCGAAGCGTCCTCACATCGGTGACGACGAAGATGAAATCAAGGGAAGTTCACCATCAATTTCGTCAATGTCAGAATACGAGGTACCTAGTACATCAACACAGCCACACAGGATAACACAAGCTGAATTAAATGATCTCGTAAGGGACTTAGAATTGCCAAAGAACAAAGCAGAACTTTTAGGTTCAAGATTGCAACAATGGAACCTTTTACAAAGTGGTGTAGTTATAACATCTTTCCGTAACAGACAAAAACATTTGATGCAATATTTTGAAATGGCTGAAAGTTTAGTTTTTTGTAAAGATGTCCAGGGTTTGATGGGATCTCTTAACATTACATATAAACGGAAAGAATGGAGACTTTTTATAGACAGCTCTAAATTAAGTTTAAAAGCAGTATTGTTACATAACCAAAATATTTTTCCATCGATCCCTATTGGTCATGCAGTCCATATGAAAGAATCTTATGATAACATGAAAACCCTTTTGCTGCAGATAAAATATAATGATCACCAATGGCAAATTTGCGGAGATTTAAAAGTCGTAGCTATTCTACTTGGACTACAATTAGGCTATACGAAATTTTGTTGCTTTCTTTGCGAATGGGACAGTCGTGACAGAAAGCAGCATTATACAAAAAAAGTGTGGCCTCATCGTCAGTCACTTCAGCCTGGGATGAAAAATGTTCAAAATAACCCTTTAGTTGACCCACAAAAAGTGTTACTTCCACCACAGCACATAAAACTAGGGCTTATGAAAAATTTCGTAAAAGCAATGAACAAAAATGGAACTGCTTTTCACTACCTTCGCCAGAAATTTCCAAGATTAAGTGAGGCTAAAATCAAAGAAGGTATATTCGTTGGTCCCCAAATAAGAAATTTATTAAAAGACGAACACTTCGACACTATTTTGGAAGGCAAAGAAAAAAAAGCCTGGGACAATTTTCGCCTCGTGACAAAAAACTTCTTGGGAAATAAGAAGAGCGACAACTACGCTGAACTTATTGAAAATATGTTGTCATCTTACCAAGAACTGGGTTGTAACATGTCCCTGAAAATCCACTTTTTACATTCTCATTTGGACTTCTTTCCGGATAACTGTGGGGCCTTTAGCGATGAACATGGGGAGCGCTTTCACCAGGACATCGCTAACATGGAAAAACGATATCAGGGCAAGTGGAACGTTTCAATGTTAGCGGATTACTGCTGGACTATTCATCGAGATACTCCAGAAGCAGAGTACAAAAGGGCAGCGAAGAAACCACGTCGCAATTCTACTAATGAATAAAATAACGGTATAATTTCTGTTATTTTTTCAAAAAACTTAAAAATTTTTTTTTTAAGAAATGGAAACTAATTTAAAAACTGTTGCCTGTAAAGTCGGTTTTACGGGCGAAGATTTTACGTGACAACGTCTTTTTCTCGGTAGAATATTTATTGATATGAATATTATTAAATTGCACAATAATAATTCCTATTTGAGTGATTTTGTTGAGGATAGGACGATGATAGGAGAAATAGGAAATGAAAGGAAGTGTTTCTGCTGTAATGTGTCTTGCGAAAGTCAAGTCGATGGTTGTTTCTTTTAACGTAGTTGACTTAGAAACGTTTGATACGCAATCAAGATTATACGTATATTTCATGAAATTATGAAACGAATTGTCAGACTTTACGTTTTCGTATCTCTTAATAAAATAAAATTTTCTCGGCAGTAGATAATAAATAAAAAGGTATAAACGAATGGTTTGACAGAAGAAAGGCCGAACTATGCTTGTTAGCATGCAAACAAAATAACAAAATTTTGTGTTGCTAAGGTAGCGCAGTGCGAGTTTCTATTTGTGCATTACTTTTTCCGCAGTTGTAATGCAGATTTTCGGCAGATCACTGCTTTTCTATTTGCCTCCGCTTACAATCCCTCAAACGAAACGCAGCGCTTGTAATCAATTACGTTTTCTGCGGAGGTAATGCAGTATTTCGGCAGACCGCAGAGGCTATGCGCCGCTGGGGTTAATCAGTTGCGCTCACTCAAAACTAAAAATAGCCACCGCTTTGAGCAGTGCCAGTTTGGTGCTGAGCGCTAAGCGGTGCGGCTGACAATGTGCGTTGCTTGTTGCTGCGATTCACAAAAAGTCGCTTGGTTCGTTTATAGATAAGAGCAGAGCGCAAACCAAAAATAAAAATGCCACTTATCGTTACGATTATTTATCGCTAGACTTATCGTTACGGTTATCGTTATACTTTTTCAATGGTGCCACCCATACAAACCTAATTTAAGACGTTGTCATGTCAAAAAATATAATTGTAATTTCGTATGCAGTATGTCAACATAAATAAAAAAGCTACTTACACTAGAAAATACTTTTTCAAAATCAAAATTTGTATACTAGTGTAATCAATAATAATGGTCATGGCGA